>BMAC01000372.1:196505-216685 GCA_014905375.1 Phtheirospermum japonicum
GGCTAGTTTAGAATTGTTAAAAATTACTTGTCCACCCGCTATTGGCGGCAAATTTTTTCATATTAGATGCATTTGTCATATTTTGAATTTATGTGTTCGAGATGGTTTAACTCTTTTTAAATATAAAATTCAACCGATTAGGAGTGCTATAGCTTATCTACGAAATCACGATTCGCTTCAAAAAAAATGGCGAAAATTTTGCAAGGCCAATCAATTGCATCCTTAAAAAATTTTCATTAGATGTGCCAAATCGTTGGAACTCTACTTATAAATTATTTAATGATACATTTGAGTATAGAGATGCATTGTGTACATTTTTTAATAATGAAGATGTCGATTTCGCTTTGTTTCCAAATATGTGGGATGATTGTTATAATATGATGTTCCTTTTAAAAACTTTTAACGATGCCACCGTGGCTTTTTCCGGTGTTTATTATCCTACCTCCTCAATACTGGTTGATCATTGTATTCAAATAGTACTTGTTTGTAGTGCTTTACTCGRTAACCCGGAATTAGGTGATGTTATCAATGAGATGTTGGATAAATGGGTCAAATATTTTCATTACATTCCCTATGTTTTTTTGATTGCAAAAATTTTAGACCCGGATTATCGGATGGAGGGTCTTCAAAACTTACTTAAAATTTATTACGATGCATTAACACCTTTTTTAAAATCTCATGGACTACCAATTCCTAGCCCTATTAGTGTTGCTCACCAAGCACAACACCTTTTGATTTTAATGATTACGATCAATTTTCATCTTCTAGTGATGTTAATGTGTCCCCTTCCCCTTCCTCCGTCACTTCTACAAGACCCAACGACCCCCAGGAGCTCTAGCCCCATATATGAGATTGCTTGAAGATACTGAACGAAAACGGCAAAGGGCTAGTGCTAGTCGGTCAATGGAATTAGATAGTTATTTAGGAGTTTTTGAACCGACTTCGGTTCCAAAAAAGCCCGATGGTGTTACTAACGATCTTGTGCAGTTTTGGTCAAAAATGGCTAGTATTTTTCCCACTCTCTCTAAAATTGCCAAGGAGATCCTTTCCGTTCCGGTTTCGACAGTTTCTGTTGAACAGGCCTTCAGCACGGGAGGCTACATGTTAGATGAGCGTCGGTCTACCTTAACATTCAAAAATCTTAAAAATCAAATGTTGATGAACGATTGGGTGAAGGCCGAAAAACGAGAATAAGAAATGCAATTGGATGAAGGCGAAGAGAGCGACTATTACGATACCACTTCGGGAAGCAACGACAACGACGAATAGGTGAGTAGGTAAGTGAGGTAAGTAAAAGAACTACGTGGACTTTGATTCCTTTTCGAGGATACGTAGGCAATTTAATTCTAATATTACAAGTTAAAACTTAATTTTAATTTCTAATATTAGAATTAAATTCAAGTCCTTTTTTTTGTAACTTATTTTTTCAAAAACAAAAAAATCGAACTATGTGGACTTTGATTCCTTTCTGAGGATACGTAGGCAATTTAATTCTAATATTATAAGTTAAATTTAAATTTTAATTTATAATATTAGAATTATATTCAAGTTCTTTTTTTTAATTATTTTTTTTAACTTTTTACTTCAAAAAAAAAGTCTTATAATTTAATTTGTAATGTGAWTTTGTTGTATTATTTTGAAATAAATTCCATCATCTTGTTAATTTGGTTATTTGTAAATTCAAGTACTTTTTAAAATTTTTAAAATCAAGTTCTTTTAAATTAATATAATGTTCATAAATTTAAATTTTATTGGTGTCATTCTAAATCCATTTAAGTTCAATTATTCAATTTTTATTTAAATTTTAATTTACAAAAAAAAAAAAGTAAAAAATCGGCGGTTAACCGGTTTAACCATAAACTTAACCGGTTCTCAACCGGTTAGGTTACGATTAGGCCAAAATCGGTTAACCTAACCGCCGGTTAATTAATCGACCGGTTAATAACCGGATCAACACGTCTAGCTCTTATAACTGAGAACCCACTTTATCCACCTAAAAAAAACAAAGAAAAAAACAAATACCATGCTCGATGTACGATGACCGTTCATTGAATGTTGGTGGCAAAAAATATATTACATGGTCCACTAGCAACTATATCATATCATGGTACGATGCAACTTAAATCTTTGTTCAATCTAAACGAATAATCAGTTATCTTTCGAATTAAAAATACCTCACCATATTTATTTCCATCTTTTCAATTTTAAGGGCTATTTTATTAAGAACACCTCAACAACAACAAAATCATTTTTGTTTCATTGAAATACCCAAATTAACTTTGGGATCTAAACATACCTCATACACAACTTCACCCCTGCCTCTTTGCCACCGTTGCCACCACCCTAGTACATCGCACCCTCGCGACTGGCCCGTCGAAACCATCAAAGCATAAGGATAATTCACTCACATCTCATTCGACCATGTCCCCAAGTTACTAGAACACCATCAGATTGAATCTAAAATTGGGCTTTCGACTCTAATTATCGAACACTTCTTAGGGCATTTGACTCTAGATTTCTGAACGCCTATAAGTTGCATTCTATTAGAGAGCGGCCTGATAACTTCAGTTTGCATGAGTACAAACTATACAGGTCGCATAAGAGGACGCCATGAGGTCGCTCAAGAAGCTGGAATCAGGTCTCACGAGAGGTCGCCCCCTGCCGTTACCCGAAACCTACACTTAATCAGATGATGTCAGCCCTAGTCCAGTACATCCAACTAGATATACTTGTCAGATTGTATTGTAGCATTACTGACCATATATTATAGGTAACCATTGTCAGATTGTACTGTAGCAATTCTGACCATACATTTGTCATGAGATTAGGATTGCAAGCAAGGAGAGAAGAAAACGAAGGCAAGGTGAACCCTAATTTCGAACAAATTGAAAGGGAAAGAGGGGATTCTGGAATGATCGGGCCAAATCCTATAATTGAAGAAGCTATGGATCGGGTTTGGATAGCAAAGGGAAGACGGGTCAGGAGCTACAAAAAATCAAACCAATGGGAGATGGGCCATATTAAAGTTATGCTATTAGGCCGAGGAGCATAACAATCATTTTATTTACATAGGCTTATGTTTAAAGCCCATTATCTGGAAGGGTATATTAGTAGATTCAATTAAGTGGTCCTCATGACACATGGTATTAAATAGGCAGGAAGAGTACTGTAATGAATCAATTACTTACAACATAATTCTGGCATCTTCCTCTCTCTTTCGTCCTTTCTCCTCCCTTTCTTTCTCCTCACGTATCTTTACATCTTCAAGTCCAAGAAATTACCCAGAAAATATACATAAAAATTACAGAAAAATTACAAAATATATCTAAACACTACAATTGGCACCAGAGCAGTCGATCCTTGGATATGCTGAGATCACTCGCTTTAAAAACTTGTAGGAGGCTAAAAAACGCCTTGATCAGGTGCTGTAGTCAGAAGCCCAGAAAAGAGAAGTTTCAGAACTAAAACTGCAAGAACAAATTTCAGATAACAACTCAGAATCACAGTCACAAATATCATACATACGAGCAGATATTCAAACACAAACCCATAATTCGAATGGTAAGCTAGAACACCTCACTGCTACTCTAGCTGCTATCCAGATGCAACTGCTAAATCCAGAGAGAGGAAAGAGTACACCAGAAGGGGAATCCATCTTGGGTAGGCCATTTTCCACACCTTCAAATGACAGAGGATCCGGATCAAATACAACAAACAGAACCAGACCACAAATAGAGCACCCAGGTAACCACACAACAAACCCATTGCCTAAAATTGATTTCCCTCATTTTGTTGGGACACAACCCAGATCCTGGATGCTGAAATGCAATGGGTACTTCAATCTAGTGTCATTCACATCTGACACCCAAAAAATAACCCTAGCTACTATGCACTTTGAAGGAAAAGCAGCACAGTGGTACCAAAATTTCAATCACAATCAGACTGACTTATCATGGGTTCAATTTCTAGATATCATATCTGCTAGGTTTGAGCATTTAAAGGAAACAAAGATCAAAGCAGAATTTAATAAGCTTAAACACACCGGGTTATACAGTGATTATGTTGAGAAATTTGAAGAGTTGAGGGCTTGTATGCTAACTCTAAATCTGGGGTACTCTGAGGAGTACTTCATATCCAGTTTTATCAGTGGTCTATAAGAAGATGTGTAGACTTTTATTACCATGTTTGAACCACACACACTACAACAGGCCATAGAATTGGGTAAAAATCAGTTGATCACATTGGAGGCTATCACAAACCATTTTGTACTGAAAACTGATGCTAGTGGAAAAGGGGTAGGGGCAATGATGCAAGAAGGAAGGCCCTTGGCATTTATGAGCAAAATGTTGTGCCTCAGGAACCAGGCCATATCAGTCTATGAGAGAGAGTTTTTAGCAGTACTCATGGTAGTACAAAGATGGAAACATTACTTGCATGGGCATAGATTTGTGATTATGACTGATCAGCAGGCCCTTAAATATTTGTTGGATCCGAAGGTGATGACTCCATTACAACATAAATGGATCAGTAAGCTTTTGGGGTTAGACTATGAGATTCAGTATAAGAAAGGGCAAGAGAATAAGGCAGCTGATGCTTGGTCCAGGAGAGGAACAAAGGAGATGGATTACCTAGCCATCATTACCATTACTCCTAATTGGATGAGAGAGGTGGCACACAGCTACACCAATAATGACACATTTCAGAACATCTTAACAGCCAACATTATTGATCCTGCTGCTTACCCTGACTATTCTATTATTAGGGATCTTATCAGGTACAAGGGCAGGCTATGTAGGTAAAGGGGAGAATTTGAGGAGTATGATATTAACATCCATGCACAATTCAGCATATGGGGGTCACTCATGCTTACATGGTACATACATGAGGGTCAAGAAAAACTTTTACTGGCCTAAGATGAAGGCCGATGTCACTCAATGGGTGAAGGAGTGTGAGGTATGTCAAAGGAACAAACATGACACAGGGGCTTATCCAGACTTATTGCAGCCTTTGGCAATTCCAGAACAGGCCTGGAGTCACATTTCAATGGATTTCATTGAAGGATGATCCAAAGCACAGGGTAAGATTGTTATATTGGTGGTGGTTGATAGACTTACCAAGTATGCTCACTTTTCAGCCCTATCACACCCTTACACTGCCCTAACAGTAGCTACCCATTTCTTGGACAATATCTATAAACTACATGGACTGCCCCTGCACATTGTCTCTGATAGAGACAAGGTTTTCACTAACCTTTTCTAGAAGGAGTTATTTAGGCTGATGGGGGTACAACTAAATATGTCCACTGCCTACCACCCTCAAACAGATGGTCAAACAGAGAGGGTCAACGAATGCCTATAAAATTATTTGAGGTTCATGGTGCCCTACAACCCTAAGGGATGGGTAAAATGGTTAAAGTTGGCTGAATTCTTGTATAATACTAACTACCATTGCAGTTTGAAAACAACTCCATTTGAGGCATTATATGGCTATGCACCACCACTTGCTATAGTATGACAGTATCTAGGAACTCAAAATGATGATGCAAGACAGGTTATACTTCAAAAGGAGGAGGCTAAAAGGGTTATCAAGGAAAATCTACTACAAGCCCAACAAAGGATGAAGATGAATACAAATAAAAACAGACAGGAGCGCAATTTTGAGGTTGGGGATCAAGTTTTTTAGAAATTACAGCCTTTTAGGCAAAATTCAGTTTCTCTCAGGAAAAACCTAAAGTTGTCTTCTAAATACTACGACCCTTACACCATTTTAGAGAGAGTGGGAAAAGTAGCTTACTGTCTAGATTTGCCAGAGAGTTCGTGCATAAACCCGGTGTTCCATGTCTCCCTCCTCAAACCAAGGCTTGGACCCCGTCATGCAGCCACCATGGACCTACCGCTCACCACCTCGGAGGGGGAATTCACCATTGCACCAGCTGCGGTGTTAGACACGAGGACCGTTGACCGCCGAGGGGTTCCGACCTCCCAGATTTCTGACTCAGTGGACCAATTCAACACCACATGAAGCAACTTGGGAAGATCTTAAGTCCATTCAAGAAAAGTTTCCTACTTTTGATCCTTGGGGTCAAGGATCTTTCGATCGGGGAAGTATTGTCATGAGATTAGGGTTGTGAATCAAACTTTTGTGCACCCCAATTAAAGATATTTTAAATTATAAACACGCAAGCTTGCTGGCAAGAGTACGAGAGCGCTTGTAGGGTGGAAAGCTGACTCGAGTCGAATCTCAGGGACAACAAGTTATCGGACCTCGGATAGTTGTTCACAAACAGAAGTAATCAAAGTATACATTTTGGGGGTGCGTTTTGAATGTTCGATTAATGATGTCTAAAGTAATTAATCTAAGTTGTCCACTAGATTTTAACTAAATTATTTAAACTGATTAACCAATTGAAAATAAAACTAATAATTAACTAACTTTTGAAAACTAGTAAATTAACTAAACCTAGATTTATTTTAACTAAATGATTTAAACTAATTAATACTAACTAACAATTCAAAATAACTAAGAAACTAAGTTTCAGAAGCTGACTTAAGACTAAGTTCCCAAAACAGAATGCAGCAAACTAATTCAATCACAATCAACTAAATTTCACTAACGGTTACAACTCAACTGTTACAGTAACGGTTAAACTAACGGTTACGGTAACAGTAGACGAACGTGAAAATAAATCAAATTGAATTCTTGCATGCACGAATGAACTTCACAAAACAGAACATCACACATCCAACATATAGCATGAAAAACTGAATCTAAACTGAAACTAATAATGTAACACGTTCAACTAATTTAAACGAAAATACGTACGTAACTATAAATTATCAAAAACTTGAAAACTAACGATTCAAAACTACGAAAACTAATTACGAGGTTCAAAGTACTTGTTTAACTACTGGAATTTGAATGTTCTTCGGCTATTCCAAAGAGTAAACGCAGCCAAATGAGCTTCTACGGATGAACGGCGTCGAACGGCTTCAAGAACTCGTCGTCGTCGCTTCTGGGGTTGCTCGTCGATTCTTGCGTTTCGATGTTGCTTTCCATCTCCAAACCCTACGATTAGTCTAAGGAAATGTTTTTAGGGTTCAAAAGCACTTTCATAACTCGGATTCATGAGGGGTTTATATAGAAATCGCGTATCTTGGGCCGCAAGTCACATAGGTCGGTTCCTGGGCCCGTCTACGGTAGCAGTTTACGGTTACTAGCTACCATAGACATACACCGTAAACGCCTCTGAAGCCTCCTTACGGTGGTTCGTACGGTGAGAAATGTAACCGTAGAACCAACCGTAATGCCTTCTGTCCTCCTTCTACTGAGATGCGTACGGTTACTCCCCTACGGTAAAGTAACCGTAAGGCTAACCGTAAGCCTCGAAAATCTGCTACTTCTTCGCAGGAATGCTCGATTCTTTGTCCCTTAATCATCATCTTTCATCTCTTACGCGTTGAGCCCTCCCATTTACTTAGCTGTAAAGTGAGAAACTATAAATAATCACTTATTTTCATCAATCTAGCTCAAAAAGCGGTAAACTAAGTTGGAAGTACAAATATACGAATTGAAGCTTAAACTATCCAACTTATACCAAAAATAATAAGAAGATGTAACTAAAATACAACTAAAATGAGCGTAAATACATGTTAATCAACTACTCCACGCTTTATTTGTTTGTTCGTCCTCGAACAGACGTTAATTCAAAGTATAACTAGATAGAAAATCAGCTAAATCAATGAGTCGTGTCGTGCTACATACATAATTTTTGAAAATATAGATACAAGTAACGCAACATCAAACACTCCACCCTTATTACATTATCGCTCCAAAATCAAATTCATGCATCATCTCAAAAAGGAATATATATATATATATATGGGTGTTCTCTCAAAGCACTCAAGCAGTTACTGCATGGGAAGTATATACACTCAAATCATACAAATACAAGTACAATAAATAAGTACCGAAAATCAATCTCTTCTCAATCGCAAATTAAGTGTGCTGTCAAAACTAAGAATCGGTAAGGTCTTTACGAGTTGTAGTTAATGTAAGGTTCTTTGGACGGGTATGAAATATATAAGCTGTGTGGCTAAATCACTCAACCTAATCTAATCACGAAGCAAGATGCTTCACCTCGTTCAAAAGAAAAACCTCACTAAACACTCAAGCCTTTTAAATATAGGCTATTTCTCAACTCGTGACTCTATCCAACTTGAAGCTCAAACCACTTACAAATAATTAAAGCTTATAATTACGCTTCTTCTTTTCAACACAACTCTTGCCTTTAAACATTAGGCTTCAAGAAAATAAATAATAAAACACAAGCCTTCATAAAGCGCATAGGCAATGACTAAACACGGTCCACCATCTTTTTTTTTTAATTTCCCCCTTTATTAATTTTTATGTTTTTAATTTTTTTTAATGGTGGTCCTAAATTACAAAAATTCACAAAAATCGTAAATTCCTAACAAAATTTCCAAAACACTAATAACCAAGAAAAATAGCGAACTCCTACCCCACGCTTTTAATGGGTTAGTAGGGGTCGACTCAATAAAATCACTCATGGCTATAGACATGAATTATTTGGCTATGAATGGCTGAATTAATAGTGGCTAAAAATATATGGAAATGGCCGGAATAGGGTTTTTCTGTGCCTTAACCTCATTTTCAAAGTCAACTACACACAGCGGTTTCAAAGAGATCTTAAATCAAAACACATTCAAGTACATGCAAAGATGATAATCACTCAGGCTACTCACTGGCTTTTTGCATGAAAAAGTTTTGAATTGACGCCGCTTTTAAGGTTTTGCGAAATCAATTGCGTCCAAGTACCATTTTAAAATATATAAATATAAGTTTTTTTTTAAAGCTTTATGCACTTATGCACGCTCAAAAGACAAGAACATCAAATCTAATCTAGTTAACTCCGACAGGCAAGCCATACAAACAAAGATATACGCAGAAATAGTGATCAATCATGATAAATCACGTTTAAGCATTACATAGCACAAAACACTAATTCAACTAAGCATAATATAATAAATCGCTCGACCCATCCCCCCCTCAGAAAAATCCGACAAACTCCATTTTGCCAATAAAACAAGTAAGAAAAGAGAGGTAAGAAAAACGTCCCTGAATAACCAAAATGGTCGAGTCGCTCCTTGTTGAATTGGGTCACCAAATACCCATCTTGGTCGTCGTGATTGGAATTCGCTCGACTAAAAATTAAGAAAAACTCAAATAATAAAAACATTAAAAATTTCAACAAAATAAATAAATAAGTACAAAAATATTCGCTCGGTTATCGCGCTAGGACGCAGCCATCGTATCATAAATCGCACGGCAGAGAACTCAACAGTAGATTCCTTACGGTTAGTGTATCACCGTTAGCACCAACCGTAAGGTCCTCTGCTAGTGGGTAACGGTTGGACTTACGGTTACTCGTACCGGTGTGTGCAACCATAAAGTCCGGCTGCGGAACTTGTAACAGCTGATCGTGTTTAACAGAAATCAAATAATTTAAAACACACGAACATTAAGAAATAAAATTCATTAATATGCGAGCGCGCGATGATAAATTAACATGAAAATAAAACAACGAAAATAAACATAAGACTCGAAAGAAACTGGAAAGTAAATATCCTAATGACTCGACGAAATTGAAAATTGCTAATCACGGCTCGCTAGACTAAGAATATCCTAAGATTTTAGCCACTAGATCCATAAATCTTCATCTCCAGCTCGGCTATCTTATCTTTTGCGTCACCAAGTTCTTGTTTCCAATAATTAATATTCCACTGATGGACGACGTTGCTTTCCTCGAGCCGGCGGATGTCACCTTCTCTTGCCAAAACCTACATCCGAAGCCCTTGGATATCATTCATCAGCCTCAAACTCTCGCGATAGAAAAATCTACTTGACGTCTCCACGAAAGCTAAATCCCATTTTGCTTTATGGAGCTCGTCTTTCAAGGCAGACATTTCTTCTCCCATATTCTCTATATTCGACGATGCGTTGTCGAGATTCCCATAAAGCTGCTTGACCTCCTCCCGAGCGTCAGCAAGATCGTTTTGCAACTCCTTCATGGCGCTTGATTGATGTTGGCGACGTTTCATGATGAGAATTGAGTGTTAGTTGGGAGGCTAGTGTATGAGGGAAATATCAAGGCTTGAAATAATTGTGAAGGCGTGGGTTCAAGGGGTTGCTTATTTATAGGTATTCTTGGTTCATGAAAGTAGGAATCCTAATTCCCTTCTTATTTAATTTAAGGTAGGACAAAAACTTCCTAATTAAAATAGATCTCTTAAAAGGTAGGCAATCTAGACATGTAGGTACTTAAAAATCCGTCCAACTATAACACAATTAAGACTTCCCTTAAACTAATAAATTCCCGAGAATTCTATAATTATTCCCATAATTAACGCAAAAACTCGGACGCCTACGGTAGCCCTCTTACGGTTGCGAGTAACCATAAGGTCCTTATCGTAACACTTATCGTACGTCTGCCTATATCCGCCTACGGTAGGTGATTACTGTCAGCGCATGGATCAGATGCTTATGGTAGCCCTCTTACGGTTGCTAGTAACCATAGGTTACCGTAAGTTCTTCAAAAAGTGGCGAATTTTCCAAATTTTCCTTCAATACAACCTTTCAAAAACGTATCATAGCAACTATCATGAAATAAACTACAAAAAGAAAAGAAAATTTTAAGAAAATATAGAGAAAAACAAATGCTTGGGTTGCCTCCCAAGAAGCGCAACATTTAACGTCGCTTTCTCGACGCATTTATTGATTAATCCTTGGTAGATGGTGGATCCACGAGCTCCACCACTTCACGATCCTTAATCAGTGTCATCACTTCACGATAAATCTTCACCCGATGGCCATTAACTTTAAAAGTGTGTATTTCTTTTCGTCATAAAGAGTGACTGCTCCAAAATCATTTAATTCCTTGATTACGAATGGTCCGCTCCATCTTGACTTCAATTTCCCTGGAAACAGTTTTAATCATGACTTATAAAGTATGACTAACTTACCCACCTCTAGGTCTTATCAAATGTGACGATCGTGCCGTTTTTTCATTGCAAGTTTCTGTCTCCAAGCGCAGTCATATGCCTCGTTCTTCATCTCTTCAAGATGAGTCAACTCCAATTTTCGATATTCGCCAGCTTATCCATGGTCCATGTTGAGCTTCCGAATTGCCCAACTTGCTCTATGTACTAACTCAACTGGCAGATAGCACGCCTTTCCGTAAACTAGTTGAAAGGGTGTTAATCCAAGCACTGTTTTGTATGCAGTTCTATAAGCCCATAGTGCATCTATTAGCTTTATGGCCCAATCCTTTCTATTTGGCCCTACTATTTTTTCCAAAATGCTCTTCAACTGGCGGTTGCTGGTTTCTACTTGACCGGAGGTTTGAGGATGGTAAGGGGTAGCCACCTTGTGTCGTACTCCGCACTTATTCATCAATCTTTCAAATTCTCTATTACAAAAGTGACTTCCCCCATCACTTATTATCGTTCTAGGGACTCCAAACCTACTAAAAATATTCTCCTTTAAAAACTTCAAGACGATGTCCACATTGGCCTTGCGCGTTGGAATAGCTTCCACCCATTTGGATACATAGTCAACACCCACTAGGATGTACTCATAATCGCCGCTCTTTGAAAATGGCCCCATAAAGTCAATCCCCCATACATCGAAAATCTCCACTACTTGATTTGGCACTAGAGGCATCTCATCTCGCTTTCCTATATTCCCCGTTCTTTGGCAATTGTCACAGTTCCTGCAATATTCATATACATCGGCAAACAAGGTTGGCCAATAAAAACCAGCTAAAAGGATCTTGAATGCTGTTTTATGTGCCCCAAAATGTCCACCATGGTCGTGGCAGAACTGCATAATGCTCGTCATCTCGTCGTCAGGGACACAACGCCTGTTCAATCCATCTTTACATCTTTTATACACAAATGGGTCGTCCTAGAAGTAACTCCTGCACTTATGCAAAAACCTTTTCCTCTCTTGGTAGTTCAAGTGATCAGGTACAATATTACAAACAAGGTAGTTTACGATATTCGCATACCAAGGGGTAATAGAAGCATCAAGAGCATAAGCATTTTCATATGGAAATAAGTCATCAGTCATGCCTTGCTCATTATTTTCGGTTACCATCCTAGACAGGTGATCAGCTACAACATTTTCACAGCCACGTCTATCCTTAATTTCTACGTCAAATTCTTGTAATAACAAAATTCAACGAATCAAACGTCGTTTACTTTGTGGCTTAGCAAACAAATGGCGTAATGTAGCATGATCAGTGTGCACAATGACTCTAGCTCCCACAATATAAGATCGAAATATATCTAAAGAGAAAATGACTGCTAACAATTCTTTTTCAGTAGTTGTATAGTTACGTTGGACATCATTAATCATATAACTCGCATAGTAAATAACCCTAAGCAACTTATCGACACGTTGTCCTAGAACAGACCCTACAGCTTCGTTAGACGCATAACACATTATTTCAAATGGTAGGGCCCAATCAGGGGCAACAACAACTGGTGCTGATACAAGTTTTTCCTTAAGAGTTTCGAATGCATTCATACAAGTTTCACAAAACACGAATGGGGTATCTTGAGCTAACAATTGACAAAGTGGGCAACTAATTTTTGAAAAATCTTTATTAAAACGCCTATAAAATCCTGCATTCCCAAGAAAACTTCGGACTCCTTTAACATCACGAGGGGGAGGAAGAGTCTCAATAACATCAATTTTCGCCTTATCTACCTCCAACCCCCTAATAGAAACAACATGACCAAGTACAGTGCCACCTTTAACCATAAAATGGGATTTCTCCCAACTCAATGTAAGATTCTTCTCTATGCAACGTTCTAATACTTTAGTCAAATTAGCCAGAAAACTTTCAAAAGAATCACCGGAAATAGAAAAATCGTCCATAAACACTTACAAAAAGTCATCAATAAAATCAGTAAAGATGGAAAGCATACACCTTTGAAAAGTTACTGGAGCATTGCATAGACCAAACGGCATCCTCCGGAATGCAAATGTACCAAATGGGCACGTGAAGGTAGTCTTGCTTTGGTCCTCCGGGGCTATAGCCACTTGATAGTAACCAGATAGGCCATCTAAGAAACAGTAAAATTCGTGTCCGGCCAATTTGTCGAGCAGTTGGTCAATGAATGGCAAAGACAAGTGGTCCTTCCTTGTTGCTGCGTTCAGCTTCCTATAGTCAATACACATTCGCCATCCCGTGATCAGTTTGGTTGGGACAATTTTGCCTTTCTCATTTTCGATTATGGTGATGCCGCCTTTTATGGGTACTACATGAATCGGGCTCACCAATTTACAATCAGAAACTCAGAATTATTCTATGGCGCTATATGCAGTGACGAGAAGGAAAAGGAGGAGAGGCGTCTGATTTGCGATCGTAAAAGATAAAGAGAGTACAGAGAAAGAGAAGGAGATGAAAGACACAAAACACATCCTACAAAATATGGACTTTATACCGGTTAATGACCGATAAGAAAGACATGAAGTTTGTATGGGTCTTATATATAACTAATACGAAAAGTGGACATATTTTGTATGGTGCTATTTCAATATTCTTTGTCACATGTCCATCCAACCATACTAATCTGTCTCTATGAATGCAAAAGTTGCTAAAACTAGAATCAAATGGAGGGTACAATTTCACAGACGCCAAGCGAATTAAACCTATAAATAGATATTGTTACTCGAATTAATAAAAAGTAATATGAACACAAGCCCAAGGTGTGATAAAGAGAAACTTAACCTAGCAACCATCCAACCATGTCAGGCTGTTTCTATGCACAACAAAGCAATTAAAGCCATGATCTAACGCAAACGAGTCAATTTCATGTGTTCGAACATTGTAAGCAACGCAAAACCGAGTGGGACCGCAATTATCACAGAGATAATACTGGGAACCACTGAAGATGAACACCTCTTGGGGTTTTAATTTGAGGATCCGGGTTGTTTGGAGGACCCATAATGTTTATGGTATAACCCTTCAAGCGTACACTTTTGAGGTTCCAAGTCAATGTTGGGCATCTTCTTCCATTCTCCAGTTTCCGGTCTCATCTCCCAAACCTCGAACAACAAATAACTGTGTGCAATCAACAAAGATAGATAGCTTCCCATTGCGAAATAATGATACCTCAATTTAGTTTCACCGTCTTGACATAATAAAGAACAGGGGACGTGAAACTGTGTAATAATTTCAGTCTCAACGTTCAAAGTCAAAACGTAGTCAGAATAAGATTTCCGAGCCCAATGTACAAAACCTTGGGTGGTCAATGGACGTTCTCTGAGAAGCTCCTTAGCTGTGAGAGACAAGTGTCGGATATTAACACGACGTGTCCAATCCTTATCAACCCCGACAGTCAATATCGCACACTCCGGATCATAGGAATAAGGCGTGCAAACAACTTTATACGCCATAGATGGAGCACCATATGCTATATAGCACAATGGTCATGAGTTATTATCTTTCCAAAAAAAAAACGAGGGACAGAAAAGTGTTGCTTTGTTACAGGATTCGTAATATAGAGATCGATGTAGTTTTCATGAAGCTCCAATATCAAACCATTACAACTAGACCAAACTCTGGGTTCGATCTTGCAACTCATCTTAGATATCTCGATTCGGCCCTTAATTTGCATCGTCACAGAATTTGGTTTCCTTCCTATGTAACTCTGATTCTGGATGAGAAGTCCACATGTCGATTGCGAGAGATGGGCGTGTATGAAATTGTGGGTGTGGATCATTTTGTGCCATTTTCGACAAACGAGCCTTGCGGCGTCGTAAATATCTTGGGCTGGGACCCGAACAAGAATGTCGAATATTACATCGTCCGAAAGAGACTCTATGTTAGTTGTTTTGAACATCTTTCTTTGGCCCCCGACCATCTGAATAATATCAGCTTGTGTGAAATTTTGTAAAAGTTGCATTTTGATTAAGAAAAAGAAAAAAATGGTGCATCGAGTCTTAGTTACTAAAAAGGTTTTATCTCCATCAAAACATTCTCTAATTTCAATATTAGCGATGATGAAGATAGTTGTTACCGAATTTTTTTACGCAAAATCAAATCGGAAAAAAAAACAAAAAAGCATATAATTATACAATTGATTTTGGTCCAAAAATCTCGAGAAAACAGATATACGCGAATTATGGTACCTCTGAGTTATTTTCTACTTCAGTTGTATTCAGGCTTGAAATAGTGTCCAGACGGGTGTCCATCACTACGCACACCGGCGTGCCACCATTGTGACGGCGGAACGGCGGCGGTGGATCGCGGAGGATTAATGGTGGTTTAGGGCGACCCATATATGAATTAATTAACTAATGTTTTTTTTTTTCATGGGTACTTTTAAAGAGGAAATTAGTCAAAAATTGATATGTTATAGGTCAAATAGTCCCAGAGCCGGCCCGTTATTCACACCCCTTCCTTTGGGTTTTTGCGGTATTTGAGAGTTCTTAAATATCTCTCCAAAACCGATTCATAAAATAAGTAAATAAATTTATTTATTTTTACCAAATCTATGATTTATATATATAAAGGATTAGATTCGATTGAGAATCATATCTTATTTATAAATTTAATACTATTATTTATGAGTTTTAAATTTAATTAAATGAATAAATTTATTTTTTTCATTTTTTTTATTTGATAAAAAAGCATTAGAATTATATAATAAAGGGTAAATTACAGTTTCAGTACCCAAACTATGTCTAAATTTCAGGTTCAGTACCCACGTTTCGAAAGTATCAATACCAGTACCCTGAGTTACATTTTTCTCTCAAATTTGGTACCCGCGTTGACTTTCCGTTAAAAACTAACGGTTTCAAAAATGAGATAATTACAAAAAGCACTCAATAAAAATATATGGTTCAATCAGGTCCCATAGAACTATAAAAAACTCAAATCAACCCCAAAATACTTTAAAAGTGACCAAAAGGCCATTAGATTTTTGTAAGTACACAGGCGTTCTTACTCATTCATTAGACTCTCTTTTAATATACTTTTTTTTTCCATATTTTTTAGTTTATGAACAAATAAATATATGCTATATACTTGGGTACATCGGAAAAAAAAAAGTACATACATACTTGAATGAAAAAATGATACCGATAAATTGCACACTAAATAAACCATAACGCCATAACCTCATGCTGGGTACAATATATTTATTTTTTAATAGTATATAAATACTGCTAGTAGTGAGTTTCTTTTTTAATAAAATATATATTTATTAATAATGTTATTCAGAAGAGGACAAATTGCACTAAACCTAACACAAATATACCGTGTCGCAAAGGACGGCAGCATATTTTCAAAGAAAGCGTGGACGAACTTGACATGATTAATTAAATAAGAGCATCTTTAATGCCAATGTTCATTTACAAAGTTCATTTTTAGTAAGATAAAGACAAAAAAAAAATAGTGGGTCCCATATTTTTTTAATTTTTACATTTTTAAAATTACTTTTTTCAATTTTATATCATTTTTCTTTCAAATTTTCTACATCGTGTCCCGTTCCAAGTTCACAAATACATTCTCTTCTACACTTTTTCCACTACTATTTTATTATTATTCTTTATTTGATCCATTTCTCTCATCTTTCTACAATTTCTTTTCATTTTTTTAAACACTACCTTCTATTTATTTAATATTAAAATAATTATTATCTATTTATCTCTCCCTAAAATACAATTTCAAAATGGACTCTTGCAATAAAGATGCTCTAATCTTAATGTTACAGTAAAGACCCAAAAATTAAAAAGGTAAGTGGTGACTTTAGAGCAGTGACAACTTGCTTAAATCATAAATGGACACCTGCTCCAATTATACCTACACACAGTGCAGACAACCGAAATACTAAAAATTATGTCTAATTACTGACGGAAGAGCAAATTAACATAATTGATCAATATCTTTGTCCCTGTGCCAAATAAGTTAAACTGTTGTAATTATGGGGTTGGGGTAATTATAGCTCCCTGCGATAAAAGGAAAGAGGAATAACATTTTTATATTATTTTTGGTTAGCCTAATAGAGATGGCTATTTTTTAAGGCTAAATATCTTAAATAAAAATTCCAAAAAATTTTCCATGGCCACGAGTTTTTTTTTGTGGATTTTAGGGATGATGGGTTTTAGGTTACTTTTAAAATATTTTGGGGTTGATCTGAGTTTTTTATAGTTTTTTGGGACCTGATTGAACCATATATTTTTATTGGGTGCCTTTTGTAATTGTTTAATTTTTGAAACCGTTAGTTTTTAACGGAAAGTCAACGCGGGGTACCAAATTTGAGAGAAGAATGTAACTCGTAGTATTGGTATTGATACTTTCGAAACGTGAGATACTGAACCTGAAATTTAGGCATAGTTTGGGTACTGAAATACAGAGTGTCCAAATCTAGTCCTGATAACATTCCATTACCATCTGTTGATATTGTTAATACCTCTGCTGATACTGATACTGTGGTTACTACTGATCACAATCTTACAGAAAGAAGAAGCTCCAGAATAAAAAAGGTGCCTACTTGGTATTCTGATTATGTAATGAGCAGTCACACCAATCATACATGTCCACCAGAGCCACTTACCATTGCTGATGGACAACCATATCCAATCACTACATTCTCCTATATTACATCCCCTTTGTTTACATCCCTTTGTTTACAGAGAGTTACTTAGCATTCTTGGCTAATATTGGCTCATTCACATAACCATCCTCATACACTCAAGCATGCAAGTCACACAACTGGATACTTGCCATGAATAAGGAATTGTTAGCCTTAGAGGAGAATCAGATGGAAAGGTACAAGGCAAGATTAATAGCAAGGGGTTTCCATCAAATGCAGGGAATTGATTTTTGTGATAGTTTTTCTCCTGTTGCCAAGTTGGTTACTGTGAAATTGCTCATTGCTCTAGCAACTTCAAAATCGTGGCCCCTTTATCAGCTAGACATCAATAATGCTTTCATACATGGATACTTGCATGAAGAAGTTTACAATAGTTCCCCCTCCTTGTTACACTAAGGCTGCACCTGGACAGGTGTGTAAACTCCAGAGGAGCCTCTATGGCTTGAAATAGGCTTCTAGAGAATGGAACAATGAGTTTTGTGCTAAGCTCCTGCTTTTGGCTTCATTCAATCCAGACAAGATCAATGTCTCTTTATTAGGCAGAAAGAAGGTTCATTCTTGGATTGGACTTACTTGTATATGTTGATGATGTTTTAATTATTGGAAATACAATCTCTGATTTTGATAATCTCGGGAGCTATTTGGGCAATTTATTCACTATCAAGGATCATGGCCAAATATTTCTTGGAAATTGAGGTTTCTAGGGGGCCTCAAGGAACTTATCTTCACCAAAGAAAATATATTTTGGACATCTTAGTGGATACAGGATTGGCTGGATGCAGACCTGTCCATCTTCCTTCTGGTTCTAAGCTTAGTGTTGATTCAAACACACCATTCCATGATCCTGCTAAATACAGAAGATTGGTTGGCGTGCTGTTATATCTGACACTACAAAAAAACAGTAAATTTTTGAGGGATTTTCCGAGGGAACAGAATTCCCTCGGAAATTTTCGAGGGAAAACCGAGGGAAATAAAAATCCCTCGGTTTTTTCCGAGGAAATTACATTCCCTCGGAAAATCCCTCGAAAATCAGGGTGCCAAATGTTCCCGCCATATTTACCGAACGAAAAATCGAGGGATGACCGACGGGTGGTTTTCCGAGGGAAGTAGTCCCTCGGAAAACCGAGGGATATTTGATTCCCTCGGTTTTATTTATTATTTTTTTAAAAAAATTAATTAAATTTCTGAGGGAATATAATTTCCCTCGAAATTATTTCGAGGGATAACGGATTCCCTCGGAATTATTTCGAGGGAAATGTATTCCCTCGGAAAGTTAATTAATTTTTTTAAAAAAATTAAAAATAATTAAAATCGTAAAAAATAGAAAAAAATGATAAAAAATAGGATTTATTTTCGGGACGCTTAGGCGCACCCCTCCCCGTCCCGGTCGTGATTTTTTGGGTTTTGTTTCTATTTTTCGGATTTTTTTCTATTTTGTTATTTAACAAATAGGCATGGTAATTTTATATGCTTTTCCTCACCGTCCGTACAAGTTTAGATTCTTCTCTCTCCTCAAAACTGCTTCTCCACCAATCAACTCAACGTATGTTTGTATGCTTTCATTTTCGRTTCAATATTATTGCAACTATATATGGTTAAATTATTATTATTAGTCATGTGAAAATCACAAATTGCCAAAAAAATAAAAAACAGAATAGCATATTTTGTATATAAAAAAATAAATCTTATTTTAACCTCTTAAATTATTAAAGATCGATTTTGCTTATAATGGAATTCTAAAAAAATATCCGAAAAAATAGTAAAAAATAGAAACAAAACTCGAGAAATTACGACCGGGGCGGGGAGGGGTGCGCCTCGGCGACCCGGAAATAAACCCTATTTTTTTTCTAGTTTTTTCTGTTTTTTTCTATTTATTTGGATTTTTTTTTATTTTTTGACATTTTCGAGGGAATTCAAAATCCCTCGGAATTTCGAAGGATTTTGAATTCCCTC
Organism: Phtheirospermum japonicum; assembly: GCA_014905375.1. Lineage (NCBI taxonomy): Eukaryota > Viridiplantae > Streptophyta > Magnoliopsida > Lamiales > Orobanchaceae > Phtheirospermum > Phtheirospermum japonicum. The sequence continues at coordinate 216,146 of BMAC01000372.1, forward strand.
GAAAATGTCAAAAAATAAAAAAAATCCAAATAAATAGAAAAAAAATAGAAAAATCGTAAAAATGAACCGATCCTATCATCTTAGGCACGTGGGGTGGTTTTGACCCCAAATTCGATCTTAAAATACCAACGAGCATGTGCGTGCCCTCACGTGTCGTGGGGTTCGACCAACAACAAGATACGATTGATCGATGAACTCCTTCGGTTGGAAACGTGAAGCGACGTAGCGTCGTGATTTTTGATATTGGAGGAGGTGTGCGTCTCGTCGTTGTGGAACCACGGGGGTCGGACGTCGATCGTTTAGTGCGCGTTTTCTATTTTTTTTCGATTTTAAAAAAAAATTGAAGATTGGGTCTTTGTACAGATGGTTTTCAACCATTTGGAAGTTTTGGAGCACAATACTCATCGTGGCCCCGTCATAGTCACACCCTACAACTTGCCTCCTTGGATGTGCATGAAAGAACAGTTCATGTTCCTGAGCGTTCTTGTACCAGGGCCAAAGAATCCAAAAGACAAACTTGATGTGTTTCTGCAACCCCTA
>BMAC01000372.1:221950-232364 GCA_014905375.1 Phtheirospermum japonicum
AATCTTACATCCGGTATACGTTTTCACACATCTTGATGGACCCTCAGCTAGACTCCTAATGTTCTCGTCGATCACATTGTTCAAACGATCTCTAGCCTATGACATTGACAAATTATTTTTAATTTTGGAAATATAGTATATAAATAGATACCATAATTATATGATATGCATCTCGGTATCGAAAGTCTTACATAATGTTTGAACCAATTGGCAAATTCATTTTCCAATTTTTCATTGATCCGATCTTCATTAATGTTTGGGTGGATACGTTGAATGCTCTTCGTGTAAATACTACATATAACGTTACACAATTCAGAGAAAAAAGTATTAGTACATCGCGAGATCAAATGTCGAGTTTATCGAGCCTCTACCAGAAGAATCATTTCAAGAGGAAGCTATAGATACACGCAGTCCGATTCAACTCGACGATGTCGATTTTCAGTTGCACGACCTCAATGATAATTACGCGGAGGAACTTGGTAATAACGAGACAAATGATGATACAGAAGAAGAGTTACTTACCGATCAGGATACAGATCAAGATACGGATGAAGATGAGTTTGATGATACATTTAATAGCGAAAGTGATTAGTTTGGTTGAAATATATGTAATTTATTCTTATTGTAAAACACACTTTTTTTATAACTACTTTTTTTAATTTGGTTTTATTAATGCGTTTGGTGTCTAATATATACTGGTATTTTGTAAAATACTCGTATTATTATCTAATAAATTTATCAAATGCCGTTGCGTCAAGGATCCAGTAGCGCAGGTCGATCGGATATGGGGTCGGCCCATCATTTATCTAATTTCGACACCGACTACATGTGTCTCGGTCCTGATCATCCAGCGACGCAGACCCCGACGTCGCATACACTTTCATCAGAGACCCCGTCCGACGCGGGTACATCACGGACCCGACGACAGTTGGTCCCACCGCAGAGGGGTATGACTCAGGTTTATATTGCAGGAGCGAAGTAAGTAAATCAATGATTTTAAAATTATAATTATCATTATGATTAATTTTTACCGAGTGAAAAAAATAAAAACACAATTGAATACAGGCTGCACAGCACATCGGGGAGGGTGTCCACCTCCTCCGTGTCATCTTTGAGAGGGATCTCCATCCCGTCGGGTGGTGCTATAAGGCGGTCCCTAAGGAGACTAAGGCGTTCTGGTGGGAGATGTTTAAGGTAATTATTATTTTGTGTCCACATTTGTTAGTATTTACCGTAAAAACACAATCATATGTTTGAGTTGAATTGTAATTAATGTTTTATTTTTGCAGGAGGTTTGTTATTGGGATCCGGCGGTGTATAGTGAGAAAGACATATGGGATGTATTTTTTCCGATGATCGGGGACCTTTACGGGAAGAAGCTTAACGAGTATAGGCAGCATATTGCCTCCCATGCTGGTGGTCGGCCGGAGTGCCTGACCGCGGAGGTCTATAGGTAAACGATTATGTTATTTATTTTTTTATTAAATTAGAATTTTTTATTTATAACATATGAATTATATCGTATCTTATATATCATCCATTTCAACTAGGGTTTGGAAGACTGAGTGGGATAAGCCCGAGAACAAGAAGAAATCCGAGCAGTGCAGCAAGAATAGGAAGAGCGAGCCTGCTGGACCGGGGACTGGGATGTCGAAGCACACGGGGGTGCTAGATCTACCATCGACTATGCCTTGGATATAGTAGGTAACGGCTATTTATAATATAATAATATATTATTTATTTGTTTAATTTTAATGTTAATTATTTGAAAATTCTATTTGAATACAGGAGTGGGAGACGGGTTCGCCGGCTACGTGCTACGATCTTTTTAAACGTACGCACCAGAAGAAAGACGGCGCGTGGATCGACACGAGATCTGCTAATATTAACGTTAGTCTCTTTTTTATTTTTAACTTATTCTCTAATTTTAACGTAAAATTTTAATAACGAGTTGTATTTCATGAGTAGTACGAGAGACATATGACCCAGGAGCAGGAGCGTGCGTCTTCCCAGGAGGAGAGTAACGAGGTTGACCATGACCAGGTTTTTCTCGGCGTCGCCGGTATGAAGAAGGGACGGCTTTACGGCACCGGCGCGTATGGGAAGATATTGGCTGCTGCGAAGGGTTTACTGAAGGGCGACTCTTCCACCTCCTCCTCATCCCAAGTTGATAGAAGACAGATCAGAGAGCTCGAGGCGCAGGTCGAGGCTCAGAGGGCGCAGCTTGAGGCGTTGCAGCAGCAGGCAGCCGAGGAAAGGCGACAGCGTGCGAAGGAGCGCCGGCAGCAGGAGGAATTTCAGGCGCGGACGAACGCCCAGATGGCTGAGATGTACGCTCGTTTCCAGCAGCAGTTCCCCGCTCTCTATCAGCAGCAGCAGTTTCCCCCTCCCCATCCATAGAACACTTTTATTTATGTAATAAACTTTGTTACTGTTTCGATCGAACGCATGTAATTCATAAATTTTCAAATATTTTTTTTATTATAATTGATTTATTTCTTTGACTTTTCTTTAATTGCTTTTTTCAATTTTTTGGGAATTTTAATAATTAAACAAGAATTAAAATTAAAAAAACAAAAAATTAAAAATTAATAAAAAAAATTAAAAAATTAAAAATACCGAGGGAAAGTCCCCTCGGAATTTTGAAAAATCCGAGGGAATGGGACTCCCTCGGATTTCCGAGGGAAAATATTTCCCTCGAAATTTTTCAATTTCCGAGGGAATGGAAATCCCTCGAAATTACGAGGGATTTTATTCCCTCGGAAATTGAAAAAATCCGAGGGATTGTCCGATAATTGTTTCGAGGGAAACAATCCCTCGGAATTCCCTTGGTTTTGTAATTTCGAGGGATTTATTTCCCTCGGAACTTATTTTCGAGGAAGGTTTTTCCGAGGGAATTTTTCCCTCGAAATTTCCCTCGGTTTAACCAAAATCGAGGGATTTTTTCTTAATTTCGAGGGAAAAATCCCTCGTAAATTTACTGTTTTTTTGTAGTGTGAATTTTACTAGACCTGACATTACCTATTCAGTCCAGCAACTTAGTCCGTTTGTTAACTCTTCTTCCACTACTCATTGGGATGCTGCTCTTCATTTGGTTAGGCATCTCAAGAACAGTCCATCTCTTACAGCCTATAGCAATGCAGATTGGGGATCATGTCCTGGAACTAGAAGGTCTCTCACATGTTATTTCATTTTCCTTGGTAATGCTTTAGTTTCTTGGAAAACTAAGAAACAAAACACTATTTCTAGATCTTCTGCTGAGGCATAGTATATAGCTCTCGGTTCCACAGTTTTTGAGCTCAAATGAATTTCTTACATTGCTGCAGACCTCTTACTCCAAATTCCAACTCCTATTCCTTTGTGGTGTGATAACATGGCTGCTCTACACATCCTGGAAAATCTAGTATTTCATGAACGGACAAAGCACCTTGATATTGATTGTCATTTGGTTCGTATTCACTTCAAGAATGGTTTTCTAAACCCTCGATTTGTGAATTTCTCTCTACAGTTGGCAGACTTTTTTACCAAAGCTTTGCCATCCAATCAACTTCACTTTCTTTTGGGCAAGATGGGAGTTGTTGATCATCACGGCCCATCTTGAGGAGGGGGTGTTGACTAAGTCAGATGTATTTGAAATTACACTCACATGCACATGCACATGCACATGCATTTGGCTAGCACGTTTATTTTCATTGCTTTCCTGCTATTTTGTCTTCTAGCATTGTACGGGTATAAAAGGGAAATGTAACCGCATTTTGTGTATAAGATCAGATAAATAAAACTGAAAGCTTCTTCTCTGAGTTCATACAATACATCAATGGCTTTAGCATATTATCTGTAATTTCTACAGTTTATTTCCATAATCTTGTTTAGAAAGTATCCATGCTGGTTTGATTTTGAGGTCACTGTGAAAGGACATTAGTGATACTCCGATTAGCCAATGTTTGACAATAATCTACAAATTCCTAAATTATGGGCTAATTTGTTACTACAATATATTTTGTTGGTCAATGTGATTAAAGGTCTGCAAGTTTACTTAACCATATGTGTAATATTTTAACTTATCTAGCCAATATTTATAAAATGTTCTTAAATAATAATACGAACGTTGATTGCAGACTTGCAGAGTTTATAGCCCAAGGTTGTCAGATTGTCCTATCTGTCGGCAACGTATCAGGAATCAACTTAGGCTATACACTTGATGATCGCCGGTAAAGCCTGATGATTGAATTTAAGGTATACAAGCCGAAAAAATTACATAAAATGCTGGTGGAAACTTAATCTGCATATTCGTGGTGTGGTTTTTAGAGAATGTGAATAGTTAGTACTGTTTTACAAGTGTGATATTTGGTGCTAACATCTAATTTGGGAAATTGTCTACTTTGTACATTTATACTGATGCTATGTGTAAATATGGTGTGGTATGCTTTCTTTTATTCACAATAAGTGTGTGTATAAATTGCAACGCTTACTTTTGAGGATCTGAGACTATGCACCCTAATGGTATTGTAGTATATGTTATTTTTGACTGGACCTGTTTGTAGCATAGCCTGGTATAGACTACTTTTAGTAAGATTTTCCTCTGTTTTGTTGTGAAATCTTCTTAATATATGTCATTCATTGTTTTCTTAAACACAGGCAACACTCGATAATGGGGATTTTAATTAATGAGTTGAGTTGATTTTGTGAAATTCTAATTCACTCTTATGTATGGTTGTGAGTACATTATGTTTAGATTATTTATATTGCTCAATTGGTCTACATTTCTCTGGTTTGATACATGTCATTTTGTTGTGCTGGACGTGTAAGATACTTTTGGATATGGGCTATGTGAAGTGCTTTATAATATGCTTTGGCCTGCATTGTACAAAAATGGTACTATCTTGTGCCATTTGACTAGATTATTGTGGCTTTATTTGAATATGGTGTTTAGAAGAAACAAGTCACAGTCATACGAAGTTTATTACAATTTTGTTCCATATTCTGCAAATAGTATGTATCCCAATAGAATAGGACATAATTTAATTCCTGGAAACACTCCTTACTTGGAGACAACAATGACATGTTTCCGGTTATATTTATGGCAGAAAAATGAATTGAAAAATAATTGCTCTTGTTAATTTTTTATGCTTACACATCTGCAACTTTGACAGGTTATCTGTTATCAGATTTCGACGATGGTAAATATAGTTGAGATGCAACTTAGAGTCTTATACCATGGGTTAATTACAAAAATAAAATACACTTTACATCACACCTAATATATATATCTATTTTACAAGTCACACCTAGTTAAATAGTAATTATAAAGAAAATACAAACTTGGAGAGAGTGTTTGTTAACCTCAAGGGTGTATTTGTTTCAATTTGGTTGACAATTGAGATACTTTTTAATTAGTCCGATCCCCGAGGATAGTTTGTGCAAGTATCCTCTATGTCATCTACATTGTACTCGTACCATGAAATCAAATAATAAGTTCAGACACAATTTCTAGAGATAGCTAGGCATATATAAGAAGAAAAGCAGAAGATCAAATATGAAAGGAAAAAAATAGAAAAAAAAAATAGAAGCAAGTAATATAACACAAGGCCACATAGGGAAAGTAAACAATAGTAGTGCCAGAAAGATAAGAACACAACCTATATAAATAGATATAGCACAAGAAACTAAACCTAGCCTTCATCCAACTATACCAGACTATTTTTGTGGAAGAGAAAAGAGCTCATATTAAAATCTAGCTCAATCCAGTCAATTTCTTGTGTGCGAACATTGTAAGCAACGTGAAGTCTATTGGTGATGATAATATTAGCGTCATCATGGAAGACCAACACCTCCCTGAATTTCGACCATCCAACCGGTGTGAGCCAACAATCCGAGGCAACATAATGTTTGAGTTTGAAGGGAAAATGCCGGACCACCTTTTGAGGCTCCACGGCAAAGTTGGACATATGTGTCCATTCTCCGGTTTCTGGTCTCATCTCCCAAACCTCTCATGACCAATCACTGAGTGCAACCAACAACGATAGATAGCTTCCCATTGCCAAATAATAAATACATCAACCTTTTATCATCATGCTGTGAAAAAGGGACACGAAACTGTGTAATAACTTCAGTCTCTACGTTCAAAGTGAAAATATCCGAAAAGTTCACGTGTCCAATGCACAAAACCTTCAGTGGTCAATGTACATTGTCCGAGAAGCACCTTAGCTTTAGAAGGCAAGTGTTGGGTACTAACCCGACGCCCCCAATCCGTATCAACACCGACGGTCAATATCGCGCACTCTAAATGGCGGGAATAGGAAGAAAACGTGGCAACCACTTTATACTCCATGGCAGTAGCAACATATGCTATAGCACAACTACAAAGTGTTGTTTCAGCCGGAAACGGAGGGAGAGCAAAGTGTTTCTTTGTCACCGGATTTGTAATGTAAAGATCACGGTGCTTATCGTGACGCTCCAATGCCAAACCATTATAGCTCGACCAGACTCGACCTGTGAACTCGTAATTAAAGTTAGATATCTCAATTCGACCTTTTGGAAAACATTTCCTGGATGAGAAGTCCAGGAGTCGATTGCTGGAGATGGGCATGTACGAAATCATGGGTGCGGATCATTTGGTGCCATTTACGGCAGACGAGCTTCGTGGCGTTGTGAATATCTTGAGCTGGGACCCGTACAAGAATCTCGAATATTGTCTCGTCGGGTAGAGACTCTATGTTTGTTGTTTTTAACATATTTGTATTACATCTTTTGCTCACACCAGCCAGCCATCTGAATATCAAATACAGGTTCTAGTATGAACAAGTGCCCCCGCCAGCAATCTGGATACAAAGTACAGTTAAAAGCTAACATGCAATTTTGGATACCAACATAAGAGCAAAAAATAAAATTAAGAGAGGCTAGCATAAGAGAGGGTACAACAACACTCAATTCACGAGATATTATTATTTGTAGTTTTTTTTGTAATCGATATGATTCTTACATGACCAATTTTTCCAACTAATGTTACAACAGAGAAACGAAATAGCATTGTAAGTCCAATAAGGCAATAAACATATAATTCATATATATATATATGCAGAAATCAAATTGAATCCAAGAACATAAAGGAGGAGGAGGAAGAAGAACCTGATAATCACACTTGGTCGTTGTCGGAAAGAGAGGAAGGGGTGGGCTGGTTGTTTCTTCGGACAGAAGAGGAGAGCGGGTTTATTAAATAAATATTATATTTTTTATTCAAAATTGAAAAATTATTGTAAAAAAAAAAAAATTAAAAAAATAGACCGGGACGCCACTGTGAGTGGCGTCTCGCTTTTGTGAAAATTTCGGGACGCCACTCACAGTGGCGTCTCGGACTAAATTAAAAAAAAAAAAAAGTTTCGGGCAAAAAAAAAAAAAAAGTTGGAGAGCGGGATGCCAGTCGGAGTGGCGTCCCGGGGCGAAAATGAAAATAAAAAAAATACCGAATGAGAAATTAGGTTATTTTTTAAAAATTCTTTTATAATTTGTTTAAAAAATGGTTATTTAACTATATTATTTATTTTAGTGATTATTTATTTTTGTAAATTGTTTAAAAAATGGTTATTTAACTATATTATTTATTTTTATAATTTGTTTAAAAAATATTATTTAACTATATTATTTATTTTAGTGATTATTTATTTTTATAATTTGTTTAAAATTCTTTTAGATTAGGTAAAATAAATAAACATATCATAATATGTTCTAAAAATTACAAGAAATTTTATTTAAAATTAAAAATACAACCAGAATAAAAATAACAACAAATAAGATTAACGGAAATTATAATGTACTTTATTTAACGGAAATGAGAAAGTGAAGAACTAAATGGAAAATGTCGACATCAACTAAAATAAATTACATAATATCAAAACAGCATCAGACCAAATGTGATCCCGTGCCACACCGTGCCTTTTTTTTGTCCTTACGTAGGTCAAGATCGTGATGTCGTAGGGGGGCTGATGGTTCTGGAATCTGTACTTGCTTATCAACTCCACCGTCATCAATATATAAACCAAAACTCCGATGTGCACGAGTAGCAGTTTCGTTGGGAATCGACATGGGAATGGGTGTGGTTTGGAACTGTGGCCGCGAAATGCCCATGTCRTGTGCAGGTGCGAAGTCGGGGCTCATAATCGGATATTCGGTTTGAAGAAGATCGGCGAACGAGTGCCCAACATATGAAGGAGTATARAACTGCTCTGCGGGTGTTCCAAATGTCGGCACGTAATCACCTTCCACGTTATAGGATGATTGACCAATATGTATGCCACGTCTTCCACTACCAGACGTGGGTGCTGTATACTCATTTGGAGCGTCGTGAGATACACTTCTCCTTCCGCGAATTGATACGCTCCTCCTTCTTCCACTACCAGACGCGCCTCCCGTGCGCTCATCTGGAGCATCCTCATCTAGTTCCCCACGAACACGGAGCCGTTGCCTCATCTCATCTGCAACTGACTCCACCACATCGTGCATACGACGATAAGAGTCAAAATCGTCGTCTCGAACATCTAACGCAACACGATCGAGTCGTTGATTCCAAGTACCCTACAAAACACCGAAAGACGAACATCAAATCTAATAACTAAAGAAATACCAATTATGCGAGAAAATTGAAAAAGATTTAGTACAATGGCATCGTGCACGCTGACGTYTGATGGCTGAAAACCTCCCTGTGCATGTCTCTCCAAACGAGAGATGAAACGGCGTGCATTATCCCGATACCATCTGCGATATCCGCTCACTGTACCCGCACCTCTATCTACCCGAGTGCCTTGTATCCTCGTTGTCTCTCGTGACTCCCATGCTTGAATCCATGCATGATGATATACTGTCCACCGGACGTGATGCATGTGTGCTCGTGATACACTATGTAGGGCCTCGATATCAACCACGCTGTTCTCTGGTATCCTCTGACGTCTACCGAATTGTCGGGTCACTCGATTGGGAAAATAGATCTCGACAACCGACCAGCAAATCAGTGGGCACTCACTCATCCAATTCTCACTCAAACACCTATCCCCCAGTGCCTGTATTTCAGGTGCAGCCATATCGTAGGGTTCCCACGTCCACTGCACAATTCAAAAATCAATATCAAATTCCATTTTAAAATTAACATAAGTAAAACTCTTTTAGTTCTCTACCTCCAACTCGTTCAGCCGATCGAGTGAGTCCCGAAATACTCGTACTGAATTCCTGGAGCTACGAGTATGACTATATTCCGCAATCCACCTGCGTGATAATCCAAGTTAAGTTATCCAAACGAAATGATTCAAACCTTTAGATCAGTAGGTGAATATTACAGTTAACAAATATACCTAGCACCGTACGGCGGTACGGGCAGCGTGACGTCGTCGGCTGCATCATACATGGTCTCATCCAGATCGAAGGAAAGATCCGTGGGCTCTGGTCTAATAGATGAAATTCGGGACCAAGCCCAAATTTGCAACAACTCCATCGGGCCACTAATCGTCTTCCTGTCTGATTGCACAGCCAAACACAACTCTCGATAAAGATGAGCAAGCACAGCACTACCCCAACTAATCCCCGATGCTATATCATCATCCTCGAAAAGACGCAGGTAATATAAGGAAACGAGGTCGTTCGTTGTACCGGGCAACAACAACGAACCTAGCAATAGAAGTGCAATGCCACGAGCGTACTGCACCACCTCGTGCTGTGGCGTGTCATCACCTGGCTGGTTTACACGTAGATGATCACTCAGTGTCGATAGCTTTATACGAGTCTCACCCTTGATCTCCTCCTCGGGATTCACATATATCCCTACGTGCTCCCAGATGTACTCAACCCAATCCTCCTTGTACCACTGCACATCATCACCGATCATCGGGGCACCTTCAATAGGAAGACCCCAAATAATGGCCACATCCTGTAGAGTGATCGTGGCCTCTCCCATGGGCAGGTGAAAGGTATGAGTCTCTCGGCGCCATCGCTCAACCAATGCGGTGATCAAATGACAGTCCAATCTAGGAATCGCTCCACATCGTGCTACCCCGTATAAGCCCCAACGGTGTAGCACTGTCATAACACGGGGATGCAGACCTCCATCCTCTGCACGTATCATAATTTTTAGAACATATTATGATATGTTTATTTATTTTACCTAATCTAAAAGAATTTTAAACAAATTATAAAAACAAATAATCATTAAAATAAATAATATAGTTAAATAATCATTTTTAAACAAATTATAAAAATAAATAATATAGTTAAATAACCATTTTTTAAACAAATTAAAAAAATAAATAATCACTAAAATAAATAATATAGTTAAATAACTATTTTTTAAACAAATTATAAAAGAATTTTTAAAAAATAACCTAATTTCTCATTCGGTATTTTTTTTATTTTCATTTTCGCCCCGGGACGC
>BMAC01000372.1:243476-265161 GCA_014905375.1 Phtheirospermum japonicum
TATATATATATATACTTCTTCGATTAAATATTTTTTTTCATTGTGAAAGTACCTATTTAATCCAATCACTATATATAAGTACAACTTTATTCTTCTAATTAATTTTTTATCCTTTTAATTTTTTTTTCTTTCATACACAGTTCAACTAAAATTCATACTACATCATATTAATTTCATACTATATTTTTGCAATTGCATACTACATCTTAAAATTTCATACTACATCATGAAACTCATTTGACTAAGTTCATAGTATTGCGTCAAACTTGATACTAAATCAGGAGTTCATCAAAATTCATAAAAAGCTTGGAAATTACATACTTCTATGCATAAATCTTGGAAAATCACAAACTACTTTAGAATTTTAAGAAATTACACACTACTCGCATAATTTTTGAGAAATTACATACTACTTCGCATAGTTTTTTGAGAAATTACGTACTACTTTGTATAAGTTGCATACTACTTCACAAAATTTTTGGAAAATTACAAACTACTTTGCATAATTTGCATACTACATCACAAAATTTTTTAAAAATTACAAACTACTTTGCACAATTTTTGGAATATTACATACTACTTTGCCAAAACCTAATAGGTTTGGTATGCAATGTTATTTTATAATTCTTCTTATTTGCTGGATTAATTACAAGCTACACCCTTGTGTTCATTCTAATTAGAAAAAAAATAGAAAAAGAAAAAGAAAAATATCCCTCTATGGCAAACCAAGATGCTGCAAAATTCGTGAGTTCCAGAACATGAACTACAAACAAAGCACTCATCTCCATCGATCCAAACTTAGGTATGCAACCCAAATTGCCCAGAACTTGACTATGAGTAATGTAAAAATCCACAACCCAGTTAGACTAAATCTAAACCCTGTCAATCGCGTTGCTTTTGCTTGCCGCCGCGTAAGCCGTGTCGACGAGTGTGCCAGATTAGGGTCTGAAAACATGAAACCCGAGTATCCCATCTCCATTCAGATCTAAATCAAGAACACCGCCTAGGAATTTCATCGCCTTCGAGATTTACTACCTTGAAGACAGATGGTGAAAATGTCCTATGATTACGAGTATCGAGCAAAGAGGGTAAACTTAATGAATCAGAGGTAAGCGTGTATAAGCTATGCCTCTGACCACTTAAACTCCAACCATTTTTTCATCTTGATTTTTTTCGGTAGAACAAATAATTAGGATCGTGGTTTGGTTTGATATAAAAGTGTGTGTTTGTGTGTAATATATATATATATATATATATATGTGTGTGTGTGTGTGTGTGTGTGTGTGTGTGTGTGTAAGATTACTTAAAAGGTGTAGGGATAATTTTGATAATTTAAATATACTTATTAATTAAATGGGAAGTTTTTGGCTTATATAGTAATAAAAAGAGTCACTGAACTATATGGAGATTGTCTTTTATATTTTAGGAGTATATAGGAATTTTCCCATATATTATTGTTATTTGGCCTATTATCAGTGGTGGCTCATTTACTTAGGGAACTTTTACGGTATGGTAAAGTGAATGTATCGTAGTGTTTTCCCATTTACTTATTTGATCTAACTCATTCTTAAAGCCCGATCCATTTCTAAACCCTAACCTACCAATGTTGCTTTAAATACCTCCTAACCCTAATTGTGGTTGATGTGACAGACGAAAATTTTCTTCCAGATTGAGTGGCACCCTCTTTTCTTCTCTAAAACCCCTCTCACCACTTTCTTTTTCCTTTGTGCAAAAAACCTCGTGTGTGTGTTCGTTTACCAGTGAGTTTGCCATGTGGGGTTTCACCGCCGGGGTTACGTTCCTTGTTCACTGTTGGTATTCAAGGGGGGACCAATTTCTGGGAGATCTGAGCTTGTTCGTAAGATATTGAAACCGTAGTCATCTACTAGAGGTTTGTCACCGGTGTCGTGCATCTCGAATCGACAGCAGCATCTCAACGGTGGCAAAGGGGGTTTCTTGTTTTGTTTTTATTGCTTTGTTTCCTGTTGATATATTTTTTGTAAATAATCTGAATCCATGCCCAAATTTCAATTTTTTATCCAACTTGAAAAGAAAAGCTGAAAACGACATTGGATAAAAAGCTAAAAGATTGAAAAGTTGCAAGCATGAAGAACTTTGAATATCATTAATGTTATTTACTAGATTTGAACTGACATGCTTTGTTACACAGAAAGAAATACATCAACATTCCTTTTATAGACTAATCTAGGGTTTAGGGACCATATCCAGATGAATACAAGTGTCCTGCTGATCAATGAGCCAGTTGCAACCTCTTTGTCTGTTTGTGCAGCTATCATTTTCCATCTGTTGCACTCCTTTAGCCTGTAGTTCCTTAACTTCCACGTGCTTACCAGCAGGTGCATATTTTACACGCCCCCTCAATTCGATCGTGCTCCTGCTTGTTACATTCAGCTTACTCCTGAGTCTCAAGAAATTATAAAGATAAAGGCTTCGTCAGAATATCTGAAACCTGTTCAATGGCTGGAATGTGATGTACTCTCAATCTTCCTACTTCAATCCTTTCTCTTACAAAGTGATAATCAAGTGCCACATGTTTTGTTCTAGCATGTAGGATAGGGTTAGAAGCTAGGGCTACAACACTGAGATTGTCTACCCAAATTACAGGTGTCTTGGTAAGAGGCAGTCCTATCTCATCAAGCAATGAATTGATCCAAGTCACCTCACATGCAACATTGGCTAAACTCTTATATTCTACTTATGTGCTCGATCTTGATATTGAAGGTTGTTTCCTTGAACACCAGGATATCAAATTACCTCCCAAATAAACATAATATCCAGTGGTTGATCTCCTATCATCAACATCAGCACCCCAATCAGAATAAGAGAATCCACTTAAGCTAAGGTGTCGGGATTTTTTGATGTACAATCCATAGTTCTTTGTCCCAGCTAGGTATCTTAAAATCCTCTTCACAGCCCTCCAATGTGTGTCCAAAGGGTCTGACATGTATTGACAAACTTTATTCACATTATAGCTCAGTTCTTGTCTTATGAGGGTGACATATTGTAGTGCTCCTACAATGCTTCTATATTTTGTTCCATCCACTGTTGACATTCCTTGGTGTTTGGATAAATGCAATGAGGAAATGATTAGCGCAGATTTGTCCTTATTTTTATTAGTATTTTAGTTCTTTTTTTCTATTTATTTTTGGTATAAGTTGGATGATTTAAGCCTAATTCCGTATTTTTATACTTCCAGCTTATTTTACCGTATTTTGATCATAATTGATGAGAATAGGTGACTATTCGTTATTTTTCACCTTACAGCTAAGTAACCGGAAGAGTTCAGCGCGTAAATAGATGAAATTCGATGTTCAAGAGTGGAGAACAAGATTTCCAGTGAACGAGGAGTAAAAAGATTGAGAAAATGAGACGTACTCTCAGTCGCGTCGATCGACGCGAGCATCGACGCTACGTCGACGCTACGTCGACGCGGATCCTGCCTACGACGGTCGACACTATGTAGACGCCAAGCCGATGCAACTTACTGTTGCATCGATCCATGACCGCGTCAGTCGACGCCTCCGCACAATCAACGCGAGCGCACAGGCAGCGTCAATGCCGAGCTCCAGCACGCGTCGGTCGACGCGATGTTGACGTGGCTACCCAGAAATGCATCTTTAGGTTTTCTTGTGCGCCAAGACATGCTATATCTATAAATACCCTTCATATTTCAGTTTTTTTAAGAGAGAGACGACTACCTAGGGTTAGAGAGCACAGAAACAACGCATTCACACACTCCGTTACGAAGATAGAGATCGAGATTGAAGATTCAAGTCCATTACGTTCAAGATTCACTTCAAATCAAGATTTCTTTCCAAACTCCGGATTCCATGGAGATTTTTACCGCTTTTATTAGTTTCAATAAGTCTTCTAAACTCTTAATTACTTTGTTAGTTAATTCGTAGTTAATTTCTTAGTTAATTCTAGAGTTAGATAATTAGTTTTCAATTTACTTTATGCTTAATACTTTGGATACTTTGGATTCATCAATTTATTTATGCGAACTAGTTTATGCTTAATTTTCTGTCTTAGATTCTTATGATACAATTGCTTCATGATAGTTTCTTATATTCATGCTCTTAGATTCGTTACTGTTATTCATGATATTCGATTAGGCTTAGATTGTTATTGCGTTTTATTGCTAGTTTAATTATTTATTAATTCTTAGGTTTAAGTAGTTTAAATTATTGTTCTTAGTTGGTAATCTAGTTTAAGATAATTAGTTTAATTAGTTTTAATATAGCCTTAGTTCATAATGATTAATTCAATTTCTTCAAAAAAAATTTGTATGTATTATTTGTTATTTGTGAATTGAGAAAAACATCTAAAAGACCGAACAAGTATCCTCGAGAGAATCGACTTGAGTCAAACTCACCACCCGACAAGTTCCTCGTACTCTTGCGAGCAAACTTACGTGTTTTCAAACTAAATATTTAAAAAAGGGAACCATTAGAGTAGGAGTGGGATTAGCATACTCCATTTTACATTTTTGAAGAAGCTCTTTGATGTATTTTTCTTGACACAAGTGCATTCCCTCATTTGTCATTGTGACTTCAATTCTAAGAAAGTGGCTCATTTCTCCAAGATCCTTAATAGAGAAATTCTGACCAAAAAATTGAACAAAGTGTTCAATCATCATGGGATTTGATCCTGTAATAAGGATATTATCAACATAAATCAAGACAAAAGGTAATTTCCCTTTCTGACTGTGTAGAACAGTGAGCTATCGGCCTTAGAATCTCTGAATCCCATCCTGATCAATACTGACTTAACCTTGCTAAACCATGCTCTCGAGGCTTGTTTCAATCCAGACAAGGCTTTAGACAGCTTGCAAACCATCTGACTGTTTCCCTTCTCAAAATCTGGTGGTTGTTTCATGTATATATCCTCACTCAATTCTCCATTCAAGAATGCATTGCTCACATCCAATTGTCTGACTTTCCAAGAACAATTAACTGCCAAGGTGAGCATGATCCTTATAGTGCTGTGTTTTACAACTGGGCAAAAAGTCTCTGAGAAGTCAAATCATGGCATTTGTGAATATCCTTCAGCTACTAGTCTAGCTTTTTACTTAGAAACTCTTCCATCTGCATGCCTTTTTATCTTAAAAAGCCACTTACATCCTACTATGTTCTTTCCTTTTGGTGAATCAACCAGCTGTCAAGTATTGTTCCTTACCAATGCATCTATTTCTTCTTTCATGGCTCCTTTCCATTTAATAGACTTGAGAGCCTCTCCA
This sequence comes from Phtheirospermum japonicum, assembly GCA_014905375.1. Classification (NCBI taxonomy): domain Eukaryota; kingdom Viridiplantae; phylum Streptophyta; class Magnoliopsida; order Lamiales; family Orobanchaceae; genus Phtheirospermum; species Phtheirospermum japonicum. The sequence continues at coordinate 248,737 of BMAC01000372.1, forward strand.
AGAGAATTAGGTTCAGTTTCCTTTGTGGCTGTGATGTTGTACACTTTAGGTTTGTGGATTCCCAATTTTGATCTTGTGATCATGTGATGTCCCTGAGGAGCCTGTTGTGAAGCTAAGCTGTTTGAATTGTTGCTAATTGGAGGCATTTGCACAACCAAAGGAATGGTCTCATTACTAATTTCTGAATTGACTGAATCACTGATAGAAGGTGAGGTGCCTTTTGATTCAGAGGAGTGATGATTGACTGGGCCATGATCAGAGGGGCTTGCATCTGTGGTACTTTTCCCAATACCTGTATTAATACCTAATTTGTCTAAATTTTGTGCTGTGGGGATTACTGGAACTACAAGAGGACCACTAACAGGCACACTCTCTTGTACATTCAGCTTATCTTTGTAAGGGAACACTCCTTCATAAAATATCACATGTCTGGTGATTATGATTCTTTTGTCTGGCAGCAAAACCTTATACCCCTTGTATTGATTGTTATATCCAAGAAACACTCCTGCACAAGATCTGTATTCCATTTTATACATGTTGTAAGGCCTCAAATGAGGATAGCATAGGCATCCAAAGACTTTTAACCTCTTGTAATCTGGTTTATGTCCATAAAGGATTTCAAGTGGTGTCTTGAACTGTAATGGCTTGTTGGGAACTCTGTTCAATAGGTAGGTTGCAGTTACAAAAGCATCTCCCCAGAAACTCAGAGGCAAGTTTGATTGTGCCAACAAGGACAATCCTATGTTTACAATGTCCTTATGTTTTCTTTCTGCTAGCACATTCTGTTGGGATGTGTAAGCATAGGACATCCTGTGTCCTATCCCATTTTCCTAAAAAAGTTTTCTCAGAGCAGTATATTCTCCTAAACCATCACTCTGCACCATTTTAATTCTTTTTCCAAACTGATTCTCAACCAAGGCCTTAAAACTGGTAAAAGTTTCATACACATCAGACTTGGCTTTTAACAAGTATATCCAAGTAAACCTAGATTGGTGATCAATGAAACTAACATAGTAGCTACAACCATTTGCAGTTTTTACATGACAAGGTCCCCATAAATTAGTGTGAACAAGTTCAAAAGGAGCATTATATATTGAATCAGAATTAGAACTTTTATTATTCTGAAAAGGTATATTACAATCCTTGAGAGCACTTTCAACATTATCAAGATTAATGTGTCCAAGCCTTTGATGCCAAAGATCAAGGTTGGAACACTGATTTATTTTAACAGAAAAGTAAAGGGGCTGAGTGGCTGGTTCAATAGAAACTTCATTGTCAGTCTTGAGGTTTTGGAGATTAAACTCGTACAGTCCTTCCTTAAGTATGCCCTTGAGCAGAATCTCTTGAGTGGCTAGATCCTTACACTACTGCAGAAAATAGTTTTAAAGGCGGTTCTGGGAGACTTTTAACGGCGGTTTTTGAACTGCCTTTAAATCCACCGCCGTAAATTTTTACGGCGGTTTTTCTAAAACCGCCGTAGAAAGTGAGGCTTTTTACGGCGGTTTAAGAACCGCCAAAAAGAACAACGGCGGTGGATTCTACGGCGGTTATTGAAAAATACCTTCTAGAAAGTCTGTTTTCAAAATGGATGTTTTACAACGGTTCTTTAAAAGTACCTTCTAGAAAGTAGTACAAAAATTAAAAAAAAAAAAGAATTGAAAGCAGGTGCCCCAAAATAGAGAAATACTAGATATTTTTGAATATTATTAGTTATTTAAAAAAAAAAACACCAAAATTAAATAAAAGTAGGAAATTAAATAATTTAAATAATTGTGATTTTTAATATTCTACACTCGCGGTGCATTAAACATTCTACATCTACAAGACTAATGAATACGAAAGCTAAAGATTAATCCACGCATAAAAGTTCAAAACCAAAACAGATGACTTATTTGTTGAAATATGGATTTGACAAGAACTCTTTTCTCTCTTTCTACCCTCATTTGTGTATATCTCTACCTTATATGAGCAAGAAGCAAGGAGTTAGAAACATTAGCTATTATTGAAATGAATAACAGGCTATTTTTTTAATAATAATTAACTTATTTGTATTACTTCATAGCTTAAAAACATAAGTTGTATTACTTCATAGATTAAAAAACTAAAGGGGCCGGGTTGGAAGTGCGTACCAATATCGAAATATAAATAATATAAATATTGCATGAGTTCTTAATTCTCATTTCTTCATTAATTAGTTTATTTTTGTAACATCCCTGTTATTGGTCAGAATATGTTCTAGGCTTGAACCTTGTATTCATTGGCCACTTTTTTATTATTTTTGAATGTTGAATGTCTTCTGCAAAAGTGTTTGTAGACATACAGAGGTGAAGTGGTTTTAGGATATTACGAAAAGAAATAAAAATAATAGGCTAAACCTGAGAGGTATTTGTGTTAATTAACTGTAATAGTAATTATATTTAATGATTATCCAAGACCAAAAGAAGAAGGGTTAGAAATTGATGGCATTCTGATCTATAGAAGTGTGCATGTAGACTGCAATGCATACACATACACAAACACAATCACCCCTCTTTTTTTCAAGATTAATACACAGAGGCTTATTTAAAAAAAACGAAGACAACTACTTGAATAAACCCCCCAAAATGGATACCATAAAAAAAAAAGATTACAATCCATCAAAAAACCCTAAGTTAAATGTAAAGAAATAGGTAAACTTATTACTAGAAATGAACTATTAATAAAATGAATTTACCTCGAAGGCAGACTGGTATTCGGCAGGCGCTCCACCTTTCTTGACACCAAATTCACTCGGAGGTGCTCTTGGTCCACCACAGTATCCATCACGATCGCCACCGAATCATGGCCTGTCACCCTCGTATCTAGGAGGTCCCACTGTGAGAACAAACACACATGAATCCAAGAATCAAACAACTGTACAAATTACCTTGTAAAAGTCCATACCGATTCCAAAAAAAAAACTATCAAACTCTAATTACAGATATCAATAAACACTCTCCATAGAATCAACAATCCAACTTGGCGCAACCATACTCATTAGACACTTAGCTTTCAGGAATTCTTAAATAACACTTGTAGAACACATCTAATCTTGCTTCTCATAAAAAATAAGCACATAAAACAAACAAACAAACAAACATAAACCACTACAATGATGAACTCAAGTTCAACAGAGAAACCAGAGATGAACATTATCTTTTTTTGATGAAGTATGAAAAAATACTCTTTGTCATAATGTAATACTTCAATTAACACAAGAAACTGATACTCAGATTCTAAATTATAGATACACATCTGGTGAAAAGGACTTTCATTTATAAGGCCTAAATCATGAAAACACACAAAAAAAACTTTTACAGAAATACTGATACTGATCCTCCTATAGATTGAAAATAAATAAATAAAAGGCACCTAAATCAAATGGTACATGTTCTCGTGTATAATTCATCTATCATGATAGCACCAAAACTACAGCTTAAATCAAAATTAGACTCCAATAGCATAATTCAGACTTGTGTTCGTAAACTGTATAAAAGCCTAACTAAAAGAAGAGTATCTAACATGAATCTTTGCGTGTAACAAAATAATCAGACAAAAAACAAAACTAATCACCATCAGGGTTTTTGAGCTCAGCGGCATTTTCCTCTTCTTCAGTCGACATATTCGATAGCTAAAAACAGGTCTAAACAAAAGCGAAAAGATGAATTTTGGGAATAATCTGCAAAATACTGTCTTTGCCCTCTTCGGTCACATACTTTGGAGCACAAATCAGATGAAAGATATCTATTGAATTACAAATTTATAATGGTTCTCTCGCAAATATTACCCAATTACAGCTTAACTTCTAAATCCACACATCCTCTACCAGTAATTAGAGCTAATCAAGGAAACAAGAAATCATCCAGTAAAAAACAATAATTGCCCTAATCTTCAATATTAAATTTCTAGAGCTTTTCAGTTCAAATGACAACTAATACCTGATGGAAGTCACTAGAGCCAAAACCGGCGGAGCTGCCGGATGTGTTGCTGACGCGAACAGGGACGCACTCGATAATCCGTCGGAGCTTGATTTCAAGGTCCTCGTCCTCGGGTTTGGCAGCGGGCGGCGTGTACTCAACCAGAGCTGAGGATGAAGAGGACGGCGGATGTGGAGGGAGAGCGGTCGGAGATCTGTCCACCACCGTAACCAACTGCAAGTCGCCGGTGGCGACAGACGCCGCCCTCCCCGACGATGATGACATTCGCGAGTTTTTTATAAAACCCTAAACCTAGGGTTTCAGATTTGGGAAAATAATGGGATCTGTGATCGAAAATTAACGCAAACTTTGAAAGATTAGGTATTAGATGATTGGATTAGTAAAGATGTGGAGGTGTAATTCTGCGGGAAGTGAACGAAAGATTTGGGGCTAAAATTTCCTGCCCTTCCTACGATATTATTTTTCTATCTGAATCAAAAAAAAGTTCTTTTTATTTTTTTATTTATGACGTGGCGAATGCAGATCGTCGGATGAGACACGGATCAACGGTCGAAACAACTCGCTTGAGCAAGACGCGGATTGGTGACATGGCAGCCTACTTTCTATGGCAGTTCTAATGAAACCGCCGTAAAATGTCATATTATTAATGGTGGTTCTAATAGAACCGACATTAAATCTACCGAAATAAGTAACGCATGAACTAATTAACGTCGGTTTTTAAGGAACCGCCGTGAATACTTGTTAATTCACGGCGCTTTCTTAAAAACCGYCGTTAATTTAGTTCAGTTTTAACGTCGGTTTYCATAAAACCGCCGTAAAATGTACGATTCTACGGCGGTTTTATGAAAACCGCCGTTAAATGACCGATTTAACGGYGGTTTTCTGGAAAACCRCSGTAAAAAAGTATTTAATGGCGGTTTTTCAAGAACCGCCGTGGATTAGGCGCCTTTGTATGTACTTTCTGTAGTAGTGTTAACAAGACAAAAAGTAGGATGGAATTTAAAATATACTTTATTGTCCTTGGAAAATTGTGAAACATATAGGATATTTCTAGTGATGTTAGGAACATGAAGAAGGTTTTTGAGAACAAAGATTTTAGGATTAATTGAACCATCAGAGTTTTTGAGAAAAGAATTACCAAAGTGAGCAATGCTTGGTCCTTCACCATTTCCCATTTGAAGCTTACTATTGCCATGGTATTCAGAGGTAATGTTTTGGTTCTCCATCTCACTAGTCACATGGTTTGAGGCCCCTGAGTCAGGAAACCAGCTCATTTCTGATACATCATCAGAATAACAATTCAGTCCAGGCATTTGCACAAGGTTGAGGGAAAGACTTCTCCTTGCAGACTGCCCTCCTCGCTGAGAAGAGGATGAATTGTTGCTTCTTTGACTATCATATCTATACCAGCATTTATCAGCAGTGTGGCTAGCTCCTTGGCAAATTTGGCAAATAGGCCTATTGCCTTTGTTTCTCCCTCTTCCTCTAGGACCATTCCTTCCTCTGGTGGATTGATTGTTGTACCTGCCTCCTCTTCCAAAGTTAGGATTAAAGCCTTTATTGTTTTGAGTGACAGTGTTTGCAAAATGCTGAGATCCCTCTGAGTTAACAATGAAGCCTTGGTTCATCTCCATTATAGATTCATATGTGAGCAGTAAGGAATGGACTTCAGAGAGTGTGAGGGGGATATCTAGATGTTACCACAACCACTGGATCATATTCTGAGCCTAGACCAATGAGAACATGGAGAATTTGGTTTTGCTCAGATACTTTTTCTCCAAAAACTGCAAGCAAATCACATCATCCCTTTATCTTGCTCAGATATTCTCTCATAGACATATTGCCCTTCTTTAGGGTTTGCATCTTCAGCTTGTGTTGCATCACTTTGGCGGAGGACTGACTAGCAAAATTACTTTTCTATAGTTTCCCAGATCTCTTTTGCTGTGCTCAGTCCAACCATCAAGATCATGATTCCTTCAGATAAGGAAGACAACAACCAAGATGCTAAAAGTTGATCTTGTTTCATCCATTGGAAATATTCTGGATTTGACATAGCTTACCCTGATTGTTGATCAAGAATGAATTTTTCTGGAGAAACTGTGGTCCATTGATGAATCGTTCAACACCATATTCTCGTATGGCTGTTATAACTTGCTGCTTCCAAATAAGGAAATTTGATTCATCAAGTTTAGTAGAGATAAGCAGGCTATTAGGTTGAATGAGGGGTGTTTGATTTCCTGAGATGCTGTTATACGTATTTGAAGTGGCTGTATCAGACATGGTGAGAAATGGTGATAAGTGATTTGATTTATGTGGCTATGGGATTATGTGGCTCTGGTACCATGAAAAGAAAAGCTGAAAATGACATTAGATAAAAAGCTAAAAGATTGAAAAGCTGCAAACATGAAGAACTTTGAATATCATTAATGTTATTTACTGGATTTGAACTGACATGCTTTGTTACACAGAAAGCAATACATCAACATTCCTTTTATAGACTAATCTAGGGTTTAGGGACCAAGGCCGATGCATGACAGCTGCCACCCTCTGCATGGTGACCATCCAGATGAATACAAGTGTCCTGCTGATCAATAAGCCCGTTGTAGCCTCTTTGTCTGTTTGTGCAGCTATCATTTTCCATTCGTTGCACTCCTTTGGCCTGTAGTTCCTTAACCTCCACGCGCTTACCAGTAGGTGCATCTTGCACACAACTACGGGCACATCGATCTGTTTGAGTCTCATCGGAGCTCCGTCTGTCAGTGTAAAACCTTGGCAGCAGATCACCGGGCCAAGTACGAGTGCAGGCTGCCACTAGATGGGACTACGGGTGAGAGGATCAGAGTTTGGACCGAGTATGGGATGCTACGTCGTCGGCTAATTATGGGCAACAACTTCTAATTGTTGTTCGGGCCGACAAAATCCAAGGAATACGAAAACCTTACCACGCTTCTGAAATAACGAATATCGCGGGTACCGGACGGGTGTCGCTTAATAGTGGTATTAGAGCGGATAGTCATCCAGCGTGCAAGTAGATTAGAGTCCCTACTTAGGATCCTGCTCTGGTAAATTGGCTTGATCCTTTCTGCATTTAGATTCGTATTGTAAATACCGCTGGTAGTGGGTTTAACTGTTTGGGATATAGTTGTTAGATTTAGGTTAGTTCTAAGTTAGTCGAACTTGCTTATTTTGTGCCCTATTGAAATTATAAGTGATTACATGTTCCTTATCCTACTTCCTTAATTTTTTTGTTGTTTAGTAACTCATTCGCACTCTCTTGATAGTTCATGTACATTAAACCCTCTTGCCTAGGACGCTAAGTGCCATAGGGATCTAGAAGGGCGTGGATTGTTGATTTTGTGCCAAGGTCGTTAACCAACTTATTTGATGAGTTAGTTTTCAGTACGACAAGCATTAGCCGTGATTTCACTTGTAAATCTAACGTTTGCTCATCGTTTTAAGTTGCTCATTTTTTGTGCTTGCATTTGCTTTTGCTAATTTATGTGATTGCCTTGATTGTGTGATCTATGTTTATTAAACTTCGAGTTCGCTTGAGACATTTTTCAAAAACTTTTTTGTCTTTTAAAAATGACGTCTATTTCATCTTTTAACTTGGCCCCTTTGGCGAAAAATATGATTTTCAAATTGATTTTTCATTACTGTTGCAACTATAACCAAGAAAAAGCTGAATTAGATGAGTTTGCATACTCGTCTAAAATTTCGAACTTATCTGACTTTGTGTTGCGTAAATGTGGCAAACTTGATTCTGTAAAAGAAATTTGGGAAAATTTGGAAGAGCTTTATACCAAAACTTCTTTGTCAAGTAAATTGTTTTTACTTGAATTTTTTTTTTGACTTGTCCAAAGATATTGATGAGAATCTTGATGTTTTTACAAAATTTGTTTTGGGCATCAAGCAAACCGGTGACAACACAATGATGATTATTTTCCTATTGTACTTTTAAATGATATTTCTAATTTGTATAGTGAAGTTAAGTCTGCAATTAAATATAGTAGATTAGGTAAGTCTCGATACTGTTATAAAAAGTAAAGAATATGATTTAAAAGCTAATAAAGGAAATAATGGTCATGGCGAGATTAAATTTGTAGTATATGTTATTTTTTCAACTGGACCTGTTTGTAGCACAAAACAGCGTGGTATAGACTACTTTTAGTCAAAACTTCCTTTGTTTTCTTACGAAATCTTCTTAATATATATATCACTAGTGTAGACACCCGCGTATTACGCGGGCGTAAAAAATAAATACATAATAAAATAAAATTGAATAAACAAAATTTAAAAATTAGAAATCGAATTTTTCATGCAATAAAGAGAATATTCACTTGAGGTTTTGAAAATTTTCTTTGTAAATAACATTTGTTGTCTTATTAAAAATGTTACCATCATCGTCGCAACATAAGGTTTTTAATTCTTCACAACTCTTCACCTGAGAGATGGCGACATACAGCTGGCCATTGCTAAAAACAGGTGTTGGTAAGTACAAACCAACATTTAATAGAGTTTGACCTTGACTCTTGTTTATAGTCATTGCAAAACAGACAATAAGTGGAAATTGTCTCCTCTGAAATTTAAAAGGAAACCTGCTATCCGATGGACTCAATGCCATATGTGGAATATAGACCTTCATTCCAATATTAGTTTCTAAAAGAATCTTTGCTTCAATAATGCGTTCTCCAAGTTGGGTAACGACCAACCTTGTACTATTGCATAATCTTGAAGCTTGATTAATGTTACGAATCAACATAACCGGAACTCCAATCTCCAATTTTCAAATATGATTAGAAATCTCCGAACACTTTATTGTTTTTAGAAAGTCGATTCAAGCTTACATAGAGATTTACTTAAAATAGAATGACCTATTACATCTAATATGCCCCTCTGAACGAATATGTTTACATGACACGGTATTAAGGGTTCAAAGAACAATATTGAGATGTTCATCATAACCTATGTCATAATAATACCTCATATATGAGCAATCACCACAGAATTGTCCTTGAACCAAATGCACTTTTCCCATAATTCACAATTGGTGCTGTAAAATCGTATTTTTATAAGTTTATGTGAGCACAAAAAAAAGAGAGGAAAATATATTCACCTTAAGATTTTTCCTAATAAAAAAATACTCATCAAATCATATATTCATAATCATTACTCAACAAACAAATATATGTACAAATAGATCCAAAAAAATACACATTCAGAAAATAAAATAAATTTAAACAATCCCAAACACATTGTAAAATTGATTTTACTACAAATTCAACGGACTATTGGAATTAAAAAATAACACAAAAAATGAAAAATCAACATATATACAAATAATAAAAAATTAGATGAGTGAATGAAAAAATTAAAATCAAGACCCAATGAATAAAAAAAAACAGACGCATAAACAAAACATAAAAACAATTTATAACACATCAAGAAAACAAAAGAAATAAATCCGCATATTTGTTAGAAAAAAAGGAGAGAGAGAATTCTTAACAAATAAGAATCAATTATTTTTAAACAACCAAATTGAAACTTCTCCAAATAACATGGAATTATAGAACATGGATAGAATAATTAGAGACTTGACAAATAATTAGAAGCTATCAACATCAAGGAGATAAAGAAATTATGGGATGATTAAAAAAACTATTATGAGGTTTAGCCAAATAAAAAAATTAATCACAAACATTAAAAATAACTTAAATATTATATATTTTTTCCTGGACTTATTATCACTATAAATCAAACAACCAAATTGAAACTTCTCCAAATAATGTAAAACTTATCGACCGACCATCGTGGGAGGGCCCCGACAGATTTGAAACCACGTAGTAAAGTGTGCAGCCCACTGCAACAACTGTGAGGAATGTAGCTGGTGATAACCATCTGTGTGCTGCGTTTGATTCATATAATGTCTCCTTAATAAGTTCAATGGCCATTACTTAGAGAGAAAAGATGTTTGATTTTTTTTATTGGGTTGATTATGATTATGATTATGAAGCCACTGCGTAGTTGAGATGGATTTTGGACTGTTGACATTTTGACTTCGTGATAAAAATAACATTAATAAATTAATAATAATTTAATAATAAATTTCTCTTATTTTTAAATTATTTTGGGCAACATTTTGGAGGATCTTTGGGTATATTGGCGATGAAATTTTTCTTGGGAAAACTTTGCGCTCGTTTAGTTTCAAGTGGATGATGAAAAACTAAACTACTATTTATTGTGTGTGTGTGTGTATGTGTGTGTGTGTGTGTGTGTGTTTAAATTATAAGGCAATTGCACTCTATCACTTAGTGACAGAAACCTAATGAACCAAAACCAAAAAAAGAAATCAAACTGATACAAAAACCCGTCGCCATAATCGCCAACCGCAATTTATTATAATACGTCCGATCAAGTTTTCGACACACAATCACTAAACACAAACTAAAAATACACTCTTATGTATGACAACATAAAGCAGGCAGCCAAACAAACGGCTCCCAGCATAATTTAATTTTCCAATTACCACCTCATTTATTGATCAAACATTTCAGTCCTTTTTCTCTAAATCATTTTCCTTGGTTTCTTTTGGAGTAGTAGTCTCTGACGGGCCCTCTTTGGTGGGCTTTGCAATTTCGCCATCGGCAGGCTTAGCAGCATCGCTTTGTAAAGCTTCGGCTGCTTGTCCTTCGCTTGGACCGTCGGTTGCGGGTACATTTGTCTTGACCGTTCCAACTTTCACGTATTTTCCCATGAACTTGTATTCCAAGTCTTGTGGAGCCTCGGGCTCGAACACGCCTAGTCATTTACACTAAATATTATAGGTTCTTCATCTTTGAAGCTTGGAATACAATTTATGTTTGATGATTGAAAAAATTGATTGAAGATTTAAGAATATAACAAAAACTGACAAAAGCAGTAGATTCAGAAATTATTGTAGGCATAATTAAAAATTATTTGATATTTTTGGTTAACATAATTGTTCAATTTAAAAATAAAAGATAAGAAGAATCTTAAGCTTCACATAATAATACTTACCCTAATTGCTAAATAGAAGTTACATTGATGTAACCTTTGAATACGAAATTGACAATTCATATCGGATTAACAGATCAATAATCTCCACATTTCTAGATCAAATTAAAAGAAATTGTAAATTACATATTGATAATCTCCATTTAAAATTTAGAAAAACAGAAAACTCCGAAAAAATAATATGATGTCAGATTAACAGATCAATAACCTCCACATTTCTGAATTAAATTAAAACAAATCGATAAACTACATATTGATAATCTCCATTTAACATTTAAACAAACTGACGACTCCGGTAAAATAATCTGATATCGGATTAACATATCAATAATCTCCACATTTCTGGATCGAATTAAAACATATCGATAAATTACATAATGATAATCTCCATTTAAAATTTAAAAAAACTGACGACTCCGGTAAAACAATCTGATATTGAATCTGAGTAATTAATATTGCAGTACAAATCCAATACCAAGAAATCACATGAACTTTCGAGTTCAACACAATCACATTATCCGATAAAATAAAATACAGGCATCATCTAGTCATCTTTCCTCAAACAAAAATATTTGATTAATTAGATTCGATGAAGTCGAAGAACTCGAAATTAGATTCAAAAAATTGAATATATGAACATCGAATAAATAATCTAACACATGTAATAGATCTGTAAAAAAATATACATGGATGAGAAAATCATAAAAGGAAATTACTTAAATTAAAGAAAAAATAGATCCAAATAAATCTAAGAACAATAAAACAAATCGATTGCTAGGTTTTAATTTGAACATTTGATGGTTACTCAAGTAGCAAGAACGAAAAAAAGTAAGGTTAAACTAATACAAAAATATAGATTATATTTAAAATAATTACCTCTGTGCAGTGTTTGAATTCTCATCATCCCGAGACTTGCGCCTACAGTCCCATTCGGATCTGTTAAGTGCATGCATTTCATGGTAAAGTTCCTACAACCTTACGTATTAAATACACTTTTCAAAGTTCAAGTACACCAAAATAATGTACACCACAGTTCCTTTTAAAAAAAGGAAAACAAACTCGAAATGATGACATAACTTACTGCAGTGTATTGAACCAACATCATCAACTGTTGTATATCAGATTCTCCCGCTTCTTTCAACTGTTTGTGAGGCCTGAGCTCCGATCCCAACCTAAATTTGTAAAATTCAACTACATATTATATTGGAAACTTACTTTAGACAGTAAAAACCACATTGAAGTTCAGAAAATAAAAAAGGGAATTCACAATTATTTCTCAAAATAACGGTCCAATTTATGTCAGAGGATCCTTGCACCGATTTCCAAAATGAATCACTTCTCTAGAAAAGACTTTTGATTCGTCTCTAATAACATATGCACACCAATGAGCCCTTTTTATCTTAAATATGAATAATTACAAAAACTACAACAGTTGTTTAGCTTAAATAAAAAAAAATTCTGGTTATCAAGGGTGTTTGTTATCTTATTTTTGGGTGACACTGAGGGTGTTAATTTAAAAATAATTGTAAAAGAGATAAAAACATCCCGGTTGTGCCACTAAGTCCTTTTATAATTTTAAATGTCGATGAGAATTTGGTTTTTTTTTTTGTAATTATGCTAAACTTCAGGGTTAATTTTATAATTAACACTTTTTTAAATATTAAGACCTCTTATCAGATGCAGTAATGCTTAGATCTTCATCGATGCCCCTAAATATTAAACACTGAATGCCTTCTTAAGGGATTACTGGCTCTTTTAAATGCCGGATATTATCATGCGAAAGCGAGTTCATCAAATTTGCACCTTTGACGATCGTGTTCGCCACTTCGAAAGCCAAAATCGATATGCTGGTCCCTTTAGTAGCTATCCTGAACGCAAAACCACTGCTAAGTCTCAAATTAGTCATGCTGCAACAGATTGTATCCAATACATCGACGCTTTGTCGAGGCTAACAGTACCAGCTCTGCCTAAAAGTGAACTCACTTTTGAGACCTGTGAAATAAATTAGGAAAAAAAGTATTTAGTAACTCATATCCAATAATTAAGATAAAAGGCATGAATATAGAATATAGACCAGATATAAGATTTTTCATTCATTATATTTGATGCATAACATCGAATACAGAAAACTGGAGGAAATAATAATCACCAAACATACAATTACATGTCAAAAATTTTGCGGCCTATCGCTTTTAACAATACAACAACTATCGATGTTTATTTTAACCTTGGCTAAAATTGATTGTCAACAAAAAAAAAAAATAGTTTCTTTAATCAACTCAATTCATATACATATCTGTTGCAGATAAAAATCGATCCAAAACACTTTAAAACATAAATATGAATATTTATCCTCATGATAATATACAAAAATATATCCGAAAAACTCGAGGGATAACAGAAATTAGTCATTATGCGAAAAAACATATCCCACAAATTTTAAGTAAATTGTAAAAGAAACAGATCTTATGCAGAAATTCAATCTATCAGAATAAATAAGCAATGGGAAAAATACTTATTAAGAACTCAACTGTAACCGATGAGCAGTAATTCACTATATCTGGTAGAGACAGCTTTGCTTCTGCTAGCCTTTGCTCCAAATAGGGCTCATGAAAGCTATCAACCTGCAATCTGATGAGGTTCAGTTGTAACTGAAATTCCTAATAGAGCTTTTGAGTTTTAAAATAACAAACAGACCTTAACTTTCTACTGTTATACAAAAAACAAACATTTCTTATTAAACCCCTACAACATGTTCAAGAAAATCTTATTGGTAGTAAAAAATCATAGAACATCACAGGATATGAGGACTATTGATCTCATAACTTAAGCTAATAAGTACATTTCTTTTGATCAGCTATGGTCCTAATGCATAACACATGCTTCGTATAGATTCAACTAACATTCAATTATAGCAAAAAAAAAANCAGATATAAGATTTTTCATTCATTATATTTGATGCATAACATCGAATACAGAAAACTGGAGGAAATAATAATCACCAAACATACAATTACATGTCGAAAATTTTGCGGCCTATCGCTTTTAACAATACAACAACTATCGATGTTAATTTTAACCTTGGCTAAAATTGATTGTTAGCAAAAGAAAAATATAATTTCTTTAATCAACTCAATTCATATACATATCTGTTGCAGATAAGAATCGTTCCAAAACACTTTAAAACATAAATATGAATATTTATCCTCATGATAATATACAAAAATAGATCTGAAAAACTCGAGGGATAACAGAAATTAGTCATTATGCGAAAAACATATCGCACAAATTTTAAGTAAATTGTAAAAGAAACAGATCTTATGCAGAAATTCAATCTATTAGAATAAATAAGCAATGGGAAAAAGACTTATTAAGAACTCAACTGTAACCGATGAGCAGTAATTCACTGTATCTGGTAGAGACAACTTTGCTTCTGCTAGCCTTTGCTCCAAATAGGGCTCATGAAAGCTATCAACCTGCAATCTGATGAGGTTCAGCTGTAACTGAAATTCCTAATAGAGCTTTTGAGTCTTAAAATAACAAACAGACCTTAACTTTCTACTGTTATACAAAAACAAACATTTCTTATTAAACCCTACAACATGTTCAATAAAATCTTATTAGTAGTCAAAAATCATAGAACATCACAGGATATGAGGACTATTGATCTCATAACTTAAGCTAATAAGTACATTTTCTTTTGATCAGCTATGGTCCTAATGCATAATACATGCTTCGTATAGATTCAACTAACATTCAATTATAGCAAAAAAAAAACATACATAGACTCTTTCCAATTAATATACTCTACACCATCATAAGAATAATGAAATTTACGAAAATTAACCTTGAGAAAATGGGGGGCCCTGATTTTAGAACGTCCTTGAGTCTTATGATAAATAGTGAAGACAAATTGATAGTTCCCGAGATTATGAAAAACTTATTTCCTCAATATCAATAAAAAAAATTATCGACAGAATAAATTAGAGCTTGTATTATTTTTTAAATGAAATAGAAATGTGACAATATAATAAAAGATTAAAATATATTCCAGTAAGCMMCTTATTTCTTAACACATTATCAAATTTYAGGGGTRCTTTYTTAAKTTTTAAAGTTAGTTGGGTTTTCAGTAATTATGCTAAACTGCAAGGGTGATTTTATAATTTTGAAACTTATAAACCTAATCATCTTTCAAAAGATCTCAACAGTGAAACCACTACTAATTTGTACTAAATATAATAGGGTTAATTACAAAAAAGTACCATTAAGATTTGACATAAATACCAAAAAAATAATAATTCCAAATTCCAGAAAACACCCATGAGGTTTTATTCTGTTTTACATGTACCATTTGAAAAGTAAAAGCTAATTTTCAAAATTATAAAATCACCCCTGGAATTTTTCTATATAATTTTTACCCATTTGAAGGATAATATACATATGAGAAACTCCTTCACAATTATAAGAAAATTCCAGTTAGACCCTTATTTATAAAACTTTATCAAACTTTACGGATAATTCTATAATTTTGAAAGTTAACTAGGTTTTCAGTAATAACGCTAAACCTCAAGGGTGACTTTTATAATTTTGAAACTTATAAACCTGATCGTCTTTAAAAAATATGGACATTGAAACCACTACTAATTTGTACTAAATATAATAGGGTTAATTACCAAAAAAGTACCAATGAGATTTCACTTAAAAATACAACAAAAAATAATCCAAATTCTAAAAAATACCCATGAGGTTTTGTTCTGTTTAACATGTACCCATCCAAAGAAAAAAACAATCAAATTAAATTAGTCTAAATCTAAACTAATAACATTACTATGTCAAAAAAACCTCTAATAAAATTACCTTAGTCTTTGTCTCGTAACGGACGTACATTTGCTGTACTGAAAAGTGAGATGGCTGGCCAGCTAACTACCGAGACACCAAGGTTGACAGTGACAGCCTGGCTTTTGGATATCATCGAATTTCACAAACCTCTCATTAATCAAAATGGTGGATTAATCGACTTAAATCCAACTACAGCCTCCTTGGATAGAAATCCTAAAATTCTAATGCGTGTGTAAATTTTGAAAAGAAAAGGAAAAACATTTCAAAAAAGCACAATTAGAATATATAGGAAAAATAGTAAGGATAACCAAATCTACTTACAGAAACATTACAATCAACAAAAACGAACAACTCTGATCAAAGATAAAAAAAAATAATGAATATCAAATACAACATATATTAATTGGGATTTTCTTTTAAGTCTAAAGAAATATTCATCTGCCTTTTTATAAAAATCATGCTATATATACTTATTCAAAACTGACACACTATTTTGTAGGATTGAGTTCAAATGAGAACCCCGTCATTATATGTGAACCTAGGGACTAATCCTGGCCTTAGATCTAATATTGCACAGTGCAATTATATGTCCAGG
>BMAC01000372.1:265186-304142 GCA_014905375.1 Phtheirospermum japonicum
TATATATATATATATATATATATATATATATATATATATATATTACGTTTTAAAACATGCAATATGTATCTTAAATTGTAGATCTTGAGAATGTGATTAATTTGATATATATTTCATTCAAAACGAATAAAATTTGAAAAAGTTATGGTTTGTTGAAGATTTGAGTTTCATTTCAAATTTTTGAATTTGCAGTTTATAGACGAAATTTGCAATGCTTTTTGTATACAATCGTAGTGTTTTTTTCTTAATCTATTGTGCTTTCTAAAGAACAATGTAGTGCTCTTTATAAACGTTGATATATGTCCAAAATACCATTTTTAATTAATTAATGCATGTTTTTATATTATTACCATGCTGACATGTCATGATCTCAACCATCAAGATTATCCAATATAATGGTCAAGATAAGTCCCTAGGTTAACATATAATGACGGGTTCTCATTTGAACCCAACCCCTATTTTGTATATATATTTAATTAGTATACAAATTTAGTTGACAGGTCTGTAAAAAATATTACACTAAAAGTCTTTTTAAAAATTTCCCAAATTCTATAATAAAATTTTGTTTCAAATCTTATAAATAGTGATGAATATTTTCCAATCTTACAAATAATTTAAGTTACTTACCATTCACTATATATTGACAAATTTAAATGTATCAGTTACATTAAATAAATTTTATAGATACTATATGTTTTTGAAAAATGGTAAGTATTACATACTTAATTGAAATAATATATTTTTAAAATCAGTTACATATAAGAAGTTGATCAAATGAAGGTTTCTAAATAATTTAGTTTTATAAATATATAAATTTAATTATATTAAAAAGTCACTGTCGCATTAACAACTCTGATCAAAGCTAAAAAATAATGAATATCAAACACAACATATATTAATTGGGATTTTCTTTTAAGTCTAAAGAAATATTCATCTGCATTTTTTTAAATTCATGCTATATATACTTATTCAAACCTGACACACTATTGACAGGTCTGTAAAAAATATTACACTAAAAGTCTTTTTAAAATTTTTCCAAATTCTATAATAAAATTTCGTTTCAAATCTTATAAATAGTGATGAGTATTTTCCAATCTTACAAATAATTTAAGTTGCTTACCATTCACTATATATTGACAAATTTAAATGTATCAGTTACATTAAATAAATTTTATAGATACTATATGTTTTTGAAAAATGGTAAGTATTACATACTTAATTGAAATAATATATTTTTTTAAAATCAGTTACATATAAGAAGTTGAATCAAATGAAGGTTTCTAAATAATTAAGTTTTATAAATATATAAGTTTTAATTATACTAAAAAGTCACTGTCGTATTCATATTTAGAACACACACACACGCGCGCACACTCACTCACACACACACATATATAATCATACATATGTTTCAATTAATGAATTAGTTGGATTTAAGAGTGTTGAAAAAAGCTCTATGAATGAATTTTGAGATAATATAAGTGTTGATAAAAAAAAACATTTATAATTTCATTTATAAATATGCTCTAGTAATTTTCAAATTCTCAATGCCTAAATTAATGGGATCCATATATAAATAAAGATTTTAATCACACCTGCGCGCATACTCTGTTCCTGTTGGCAGCCTTCTTCTCCTCCAAAACAGTAAGCCTTTGCTTTTTGGCCAAACATCATTCCTCATTTCTCTTCTGATTCTCATGAACAGACTCTCGAAAGAATTTGTCCTCCCTTTTCAGCCATCTCTATAAACAGAACATCATCGAAAAGATTAATTATTTCAAACAATAATAAAAAAAATTAAAATAAAATCCACCAAATATCCCCACAAATAATCAACATAAACATATAAAAGTTGAGACAATAATCAGTCTAAATATCCTCATCTCTAACCTAACTACATGAGAATCATGATATGTAGATAAAAACAAAATAGCCAAGAAGAATCAAAAGTAAATCACAAAATCATTAAATTCAAAGATCATATATTGACATAAAAGAGAATGCACAAATCAAGAATAATATATATTCATCAGAAACTAGACATAAATATTTGTTTTTGACACAGGAGATTCTGAATTGAGATCGTAATTTTATCGCAAAACAGACCAAGAACATAAATATTAGATTTTGACACAGGAAATTCTGAATTGAGAATCTGAAAATATGCTAAATCGAGATCAGAAAATTAGAGTTTAGGCAATTGAAGTGATGCTAACCCGAGGCCATGAGTTCGTCAATTAAAGCTCTCTGAGGATCGATCTATTGTGAGGGTAGGATTCGCATATGAAGCGAATAGACAATTCTCGATTTACGGATTCTGGATAAAACTAAGATTTAATGGGGCCAATTTGTAAAGTTTGTGCGAAGATAAACAAATATAACAAATCTAATAATAATTCAAATGAATATAATTTGACGGCGAGAGGAAATACTGAAAAATATATACATTTTATTTGAAATACTGAAAAATATACACAAAATAATTTGACGGCTAAGAGGACAAAATGTGAGGCAGATTTTGGCCGCAGTGAGAGGAGAGCTTGAGGGAAAGATGAGTTTCCAAACCATAGATTTCTAACGTAGGAAACAAATGAAAAAAAAGTTCTATTTTATACCTAGTCAAAAAAATCAAAAAAGGTAGCATTTTAATACGAACCATTCGAGGCTGACACATCAGCTTCTAGAGCTATTAGACGACGACATGTGTTATCCGGAGCAACCTCTAGCTGACACATAAGTTAGGGTATTAACAGCATTAACAAATAGATGGATTCGTTATTTTCTTAAACACATGCAACACTCAATAATGGGGATTTTAATTAATAAGTTGAGTTGATTTTTGTGAAATTCTAATTACTCTTATATATGGTTGTGATTACATTATGTTTAAATTACTTATATTGCTCGATGGTCTACATTTCTCTGGTTTGATACATGTCGTTTTGTTGTGCTGGACTTGTAAGATACTTTTGGATATGGGCTTGTTGTGTTTGGATATTTTCTGGAAATTATCTTATGTGGCTTTTATATAGAAGGGAGATACTTGGTCATGAAGATAGGAAAGTAGAGAAAGAAAAGAGAGATACAAATGATAATTCCATAAGCTACCTTCATTATGCTCTATTTCTCCTTTAAATAAGGAATTGTTTACACCCAAAATGGGACCACTTGATAACAATAATATCTAATTGCCCCATAAACGACAAAAAATAATGTAGTGGCATAATTGACCATCTCTTGCTATTATTCATCCATGCGTCCTGCACTAGCGCTGCCACTATGGCCTCCATGTGTCGCATTCTCATTGGTCACTAGCATTTCTTCAAGTTAACCGTTTACCATCTGCTTTCCTTTCCCAATTCGATCCCCATTTTCCGTTTCCAAATTAGAGTTCCTCCCAATTTTCCTTGTTTCCTGCGAAATCCCGATCTGATTCACAACAATACCCCACAGATTTTGAGATTCTCGTCCTCGAAGATCGAAAGTCTGGAAATTTACGACGGATATAGTTGAGATCCTCCCAAGTGGCGGTAGACGGTTCAACGTTAGCCCAACGAACTTGTATTTGGGACACAAACTCTCCCAAATGGTGTCGAGCACGGCGTAGGGTTCAAGTTTGAATTTGCCAGCTGTGTCAGTTGAGGGGAATCTATCTGAGGGCGGGTTAGAATTTATCTAAACTTGGCCCTATTTATAAAGCTTCTGTCTATAAATTTGGTTTCCTTTTAACAAACCAACATATCAAAAGCGATGGCATTTGTAAATAAATTGATAAAAATAAGCATTGTGTTATTTTAGTACAAAATAGTCCTTAACCCGTGCGATGCACAGAGCGAATTGAATGGATGGTGTAAACTCATTCGATGTAAGTGTGATATTATTAATTTATTATTGTAATATAATAACTAAAATACTCAAGTCACTATTTGGTCAACACGAGCAAATTTAAAACAAAGGGCGTAGATATACGCACCTTTTTATTTATTTATTAGTTCACCCCACTAAAATTGTTATCACAAAAATGTCAATATTATCCTTAAAACCTACACCCCCAAATATTTCATCTCCTTCAACTCTCCACCACCACTCCAGCTGTCGCCCATCACTACCGCCATTGCCATGCTCGTCATACATTGAAGAACATAAACAAAACATGCTCACAGAAATACGCTGCCGCCGTCGTGCCATTGAAGAAGAAAAAGAATAAAATGCCTTAAAAAGTTGTTCGAACCAAACTTTCGAACACAAAATATAGGTTTAAAAAATCGGTTCCAACACAAAATACGAAAATTGATTCGTACATAAAATACATGTTCGAGAAATTGATCTAAACGCCCTCTTTAAGGCTTGTTCAGTTTTTTTTTTTCGAACAACATTGTATTGTTTTGATCAAAAAGTTCAAACACATGACATATGCTCGAGAAACCAGAGAAGAACACCCCTATTTGCATCTGTTTCTTACCCTTTGTCGCCCAAATCCACCACTTACCTTTCACCACCCTTCACGTTTTTTCTTCTTCCTGTTCGGCGGTGTGATGGGTGATGATAATGACAGAGTTGGAGTGGTGGTGAAGGGTTAGTGTTTGGGGGTGTAGTATTTTGTGTGTGTGGGGGGTGGGGGGGTTTGCATACTACATTATACGTCAAATTATAGTTTAACTCACATGACAATAGTTTCAAACTCCCCCATTTAGTTAGTCGCGAAACAATCATATTAGTCACTTTTATTACAAATCATTGAGTCCATCTCCTTGTTTAGTATTTGTATCAAAGATAAAGTGAAGATCTTATAATAAATTTAGGATTTTCTAATTATCGGTATCCGTTGTACTTGTTTGTCAACATGTACACGAAAGTTTATCAATAGATTATGTAATAATTCAATCACATCAATTTGTTTGAGTACAACTTAAGTACAACTAAATAATCTAGTTGTCCTTTAGTCATACTTTTTTGTACGTTTCATTTTAGATATAATTTACATCAACACACTTACACAATTATTAAATAAACCTTTACCAATAAAAATATTATACTTGTAATATAAATTTTAAAAAAATAATAAAGAATCAACTAAATAAATACAAAAACTTGTATTTAGATTATAAATATATATTAATTAAATTAAATTTTAAAAAATCATATATATTATAAATAATATAAAATAAATCCTAAACTATTTTAAATATGGGTTAAAATATTATGAATTCCAGGTAATTACTTAATAATTATTATAAAATAATAAATAATTTATAAAAAAATATGAAATATGCTAAATATATATAAGAAATATATTTTATATACAAATACTTATCAGATATTTTTAAAAGAATTATGAAGATAGTAATAGTTTTAATAATAATATAAAATAAATCTTATTTCACAATAGTTCTATAGAATAAATTAAAAATAATTTAATCCTGAATAATTATTTACTAAATCCTAAAAGTAACAAAACACACTTAAAATGCTATAAATAATAAAATAATCAGAAAAATATGAATTTAGTTAAATAAACTTAACATATATATGTTTTAATTATAAGTGGTTATTAATAGTTTCTAAAATGAAATAAAATATAAATATAAATATAAATATAAATATAAATATTATAATATAATACGGTAATATAAATATTAAATTATTTTGAAATAAGATAAAATATAATAAAATCATTATTAATTTCTAAATATTTGTTTTAAAATACATTGAAAGAATAAATTGGTGATAGTGATAAAGTAAATTAAATAAATATATAAAAGTTAATTTTAAATAGTTTTTTATCTATTGAAAGTTGATAATAAAATAATAACAAAGATCAAGAAGTTATAAAATATAATAAAATAAATCTTAGAATATTTAAAACAGAAATTAATATACTTAATTAATGTTATAAATTTAAAAAATTATCTCCTAAATCTAGAATATATATATATATATATATTATAAAATATAAAAAATACTACAAAAATAAAAAAAGAAATACCAAATAAATGAGACATCGCATTAAAATCTTACTTGAGGATCTTTGTATTCTATTTCACTATATCTTTTTTTAATTAGCTCAGTAATTGACTCGAGATAGTTACTTAATAATTAACCACCAAGTCATCAAGTCAGTTGATGAACCCGATAATAAATTAAAATTTATATATAGATTTCAGTTTATACGAAAGTAATTATTTAACCAAGAGTAATAAATCATTTATGTGTGGATTTCTAATGTTAAATACTTAAAGTCATAGTAATTAGTCACAAATAATTAATACACAAATGTTCATAAATAATTATTTAGTTAAGAATTTTAAAATAATGTATTGAATTCTTTATATTATGCGATATAATCATTTTTTTGTTCTGTCCACATATAATTTTGATTTGAAGTTTTAATCAAGTAACTGTATAAAATTATTTACCTCACTTATGTTCATAATATATTTTTTTTTATTTTCTTTAGGAAAGCGAAAAAAAAGACAAAAAAATGTCACTATGAAGTTTGTGACACGTTTAGGGTCAAAGTTTTTGTCATCCGAGTTTTACTCAAGCCTCATATAGAAAATTGAAAATATGACTCTATTAGATTTGTCCTCGTATCACCTAGTCTGGTCAAAAAATAGAATTATGGAAGAAAAGACAAGTTCTTGTAATTGATTATATTTTTTTTTTTTTTTGTCTTCGTTGCATCAATTTTCTAGTTGTACTCATACTATTTTTTATTTTTATAGTTAACAAAGTTATTAAATAAAATTTTAAAATCAAATTATAAATTTTATTATTTTGTTATTCATTTTATTTATTTCCCCAGTTTTGTTTATATTATATATTTCTTATAATCTTTGATTTTTCGATTTTATATTTAACTAATAATTTTCTATAATTTAATGGTACTTTTTTTGTAGCTATGAATTCATATTTAATTTTATAATATTAGCAACTTTTTGGTTTATTTTCTATTTTTTTGTATTTATTAAATAATTATTCTCAATTTAATTATAAGATATTATATTTTATTTACAACATTTATTTGATATCATTTGACATATTTATATTTTGATTTACTTTTTTGGGTTTTGCAGATTTACAAACTAATTATTTAGATTTATTTATATATTATATATTATATATTATATATTATATATTGATATTTTATTTTTCAGATTTCTTCCACACGCACACTATTTTGTAGTTGCTAGTATTATTTTTAATATTATTTTATATTTTTATTGATTCTCTTTTTTATTTTTATATTTATTTAATAATTTTATAGAATCTAATTATGAATTTTTGGAATTAATTTAACTTTTTTTTATGAATTTTCTCTTTAACTTTGTTTGATTGTTGAATTTTCGATTTTGTTTCATATATATTAAATAAATATTTATAGTTTAAATATAAGTTCTTATATTTTTACCTATACGATTTTATTAATATTTCTAATTTTATTTAAAGCATTTGAAAAAATTATGTGTTACTTTTGTTTTTTTGGGTTTTTTAAATTTATTAACTAATTATTTACATATATTTATATATTCATTTTAAATAATTTTTTATATTTTATATTTTCTTCAAAGATTTTTTTTTATTTTTCTCAAATTTTATTTATTATTATACATAATTCTTCTATATATATATATATATATATATATATATATATATATATATATTACATAAATCATAATATCCAAAAGAATATTTACATAAATAATTATATAAATTATAAAATTTGAAGGTATATGGATTTGAAAATAAGTATAAGTTTGTGATATTACTTTCAAAGTTAACCAACACTAAAACCAACATCAACAAGAGTTAAGTTAAAAATATGCAGCGGAAATATAAACTCAAGAACACAACAAATTAAATTCAGTTCACAAGTAAAAGTACTTGTGAACTTGGGTGTACAAACCCGAAAACTATATTACTTTCGTGTTCACGATCAATACATAAAAGTAAGAAGTAATATACGAAAACTAAAGTATCAAAAACATGATACTAAATACTTGTCGCCTAGATGAAAAGATCTTCTCCGTTGGTCACGCAACTTCGAAGAACTTGTTGATCTTGAACAGTAGCTCTAAGTAATCGTTGATGTTCTAGAAAGATCTTTCTTGCTTGTGCGTCGTATGCGTGCGTCTTCTCAAAACTCCTTGCGTCTCTTAATTCCGTGTGTAAAGATCGTTCCAAGCTTTAGTATTCTCTTGTCTTAAATAGACAATCCTAGAATCCTAAACTTGGTAAACAAGTAAAACAAATCCTAAACACAATCTAGGAAACTAAATAAAGTCCTATACACAAACTAGTAAACAAAATCTAGAGTCCTAATTTATTTTGTGCCCAAGAAAGGCAAACAACTAAAATATGAATTATTGCCAAGAATAAATTCCCAACAATCTTCCCCTTTTGCCTTTCTCGACAAAACACTACGACACAAAAAAATTTCAACCTAAAATACTAACTCCCTCTAAGTTAGACAACTCCCCCTAACAAAGCAACCAATGTCATTAAACATCAACCCAACATTACAAACCAACATTGTTCATTCAACCCCTTAAAAAAAACATAAGGAACTTATTGACTCCGCACCCTCTTCGAACGACGAGGGGATGTCGAAGTTCCTTCGCCATGATCCCTTCTCTTCTTCAATAGCTTCTTCATTCTCTTCAATGCCTTATTCCGGGAAAAGATCTTCTTCCTTCAGTTTTCACGAGCAAGGCTCGCCAAAGCCTCAGCAACAACAACATCCTCATCAGCCCCATCCTTGTCAGCGTCGCCATTATCTCCCCCTTTTTGGCTTGAAGGCAAAAGGGCCTCCATAATAGAACTACGAAGCGCCTGCAGCTGGGTCATCTGCGCATCAATCCAAGCAACATGCGCACGAAGAACCTGTGCAGACATGTGGACGATGTTGGGACCAATGTTGGGAATGCCAGACCCAACACCACTAGCAACATTGGTCTGGAAAGGCGCCTGCCAAGGGAGAGCAATAACCCATGCACCAGAAATATGTAGGATCCTCAAAGCAAACCAGTCAGCCTCACCGGTAAGCGCGTCATCAGGATGAAGCGTCAACCCTGATTCTCAAGCACACTATAGATCAATGAGGAAAAGCACAACGAGGCTGCAGACTTGGTGGTGGCGAACTTAGTGATAATGTCGAACACATGCTGTCCAAAACTAAACTTTATTCCTCTTCCAAACTTGTATAAAAACCGGGCCTAAGGCCGCGTAACACATGTAGTGTTTTTGGAGGGAACCCAGTAACAAATGGATACCTTGTGCAAAACAGGATAGAGAGAAGAAAGCCGGGTGCTCGGCAACTGCTCAAACCACGCATTCACCATACCCCCAGACAAGAACGAGATAACCTCATTCATATCATCCACAGTAGAATCACCCCGATATGGTTCAGTCCCAAACAACTCATCAATCAAATCAGGGGTAAAACTAAACACCTTGCCACACACAAATACTTTGCCATAATTCACAGAATTTAAAACAACAATGGAAGGCAACAAATTGGCATAAAACTCCACGACTACATCGCGGAAAAAAGGCATGGCAGTGGAGACTTTGGAATACATACCTTTATGCTAAAAATAGGCAACCAAGTTTTTCTTCTCAAACAACTCAACTGGGACTCGATGCTCTGTAATCATATCCCATGTCTGGTACTCGAAAAACAACTCCTCGGCCTCAGCAGTCAAGAACCTATTAGAATACGACACCTTGTCTTCAAGCTCAATGGCCCGAGATGGAGAGCCACCGGAGGAATGTGAGTGAATAGAGGTGTCAGATGGAGTCGATGTGGGAGCAAGAGAAGCAATATCGTCAGAGGCAGAGCTGGAGGACGAAACAGATTGGGAATGACGCGATGTTGGTATCGGGGAACCAACATTGTCCTTCTTCGCTCCCTTGTTTTTCTTGTAAGCAGAAAGGAAATCACGAAGAGGCTCATAAAATGAGGAATCAAGGGAATACTCAAATAGGCCAGGATCAACTCGGGCTGTGTCTCACGGACAGGAGACGGAGGGGGATCATCAGCAACCGGTCTGGATGAACTCGTCACTTCACTAGAGAAAAAGTCCAAAATAGTATAAGGAGGGGACGAGTATTCAATTTCAGTAAAACCTGGGGAAACCTTGACGGATGCCGGGATAATTTTCTTGTCGGCCAGTTTCACAGTCTGCTTCCGGCGAGGCGTCTTCTTCTTCGTCAGACTCGAAGCCGAAGCATAAGGCGGCATGGACCCCTCAACCGGAGCGGCAAGAACATAATCATCATCATCATCAGGATCCGTCAAAACTGTGACATCCTCAGCAAGATTCATGTGCTCAATTGGCACATTGCGGCGCGGCCCTGCTTGGCTCTTTGGTACTGCAGGCGGAACCACACTGGGAGGGATATTGCGCAACCTCCGGGATCTCTTCAGGGTAGGGTTCCCCACCGGTCCAAACTTTTCAGCAACAAAAGACAAACTTTGGGGATTGCCAACATCTATCTTGTTTCCGGGCTACCCTGGAAATACCTGTGCTTCAGGGTCGGTGTCAAGCGGCGCAGGAGCCGGCACAACATCATGAGATTCTCATGGCGGAGAGGGAGTCGGTGATGTGGTTATCGGTGGTGGGTTGGAAGAAGAACCAGCACCTACTTCGGCGCGAATATCCAGGCCACCAATTTTTGGATAAGGCGCAGAAGCCTATTTGCCGGAGCGGCGCACGCCGTAACTCAGGAACAGATGAAGACGAGGACTGGTTTGACATCCTGAGAATAGCACAAAAAAAAAGCAGCAGAAAATTCGGAATAGATGGAGAGGTGTGAGAGAGATTGAGAGTTTAACTGCAGAGGGTTGATGGGGAAGTGGGCAAACGGTAAAAAAAAATATATATTTATGCTTTCCAAAAAGTGACCGTTGCCAAGGAGAGAGAAAAGAAAAAATAAAAGGAAATAACCCTAATTTTACCTTTCAGCGGATTTGAGGCCAAAACGGGTTTTCTTCCCTTTCTAAAACAATACCACTCCCCCTTAATACAAGATACATGATCCTAACCACTTCTTCCATTATCCCATTAATTTTAAAAAAAATCGCACGACTCTTCTACAAAATCAACCAAAATATATAGGTGAATTAATTGAACCATCAGCACAATAGAGTTAATCTTGTGCAATATGAATTTTCACTCTCCAAATTAAACTCGTCATTACCTGTCCAACCGTCCGAGTAAAACTCCACTGAAAAACTTGGTTAGCTAGATTCAAAACGCAATTAAGAGAATTCAAGATAGACAAAAACACAAGCAACAGTACGCACATCAAGAAGGCATCTTCTCAAAGTATGAATGTCCTACTGGATGCCTAAAATTCATGACCTAAAAAGGTTAAAATAATTCACATTACGGTTTTAGTGACTCGATTAGTGTTGCTTTTTATTAATGACAACATTATAACCAACATTACCTCAAGTGAAGTCAATGGAAACTTACCCCTTAACCCAAGTTAATGACTACGTCAAAATCGTTTAAGAAGGTGAAATTTAAAGATTGGATCAATTTGTATCCAGATTTTCTTCATCTTTTTATAGATTTAAAGAGAAATAGCTTATCTCCAGCAATTGCTGTTAACTCCTCTAGTTTTTGGACCAGGGAAAAACTAGTTCCCGCAGACAAGCTCCACAATCACCTAATTGAAGAGGTTAGTCTTTTTGTCATCACTTTTATTGCAACACAAGACCTTATCGCACTTTCAACCAGACTCAATGCATTTGGATTATGTATGAAAAAGAAAATAAAAATACATGCAAAAGTATACAGATGTTATGAGGGATGTTGGTAAGGTGTGTCACAACATCAAAACCAGCATTGGCTTAGACAATGCGCATACTGAGATCTCTTCTCAAACGAGAGAAGGTCTCTAAATCTAATGCCTTCATGAAGATGTCAGCAAGCTGATTGTCTGTCCCTATATGCTCAAGGCTAACTATCTTCCTCTCAACCAAGTCTCGAATAAAGTGGTACTTTATGTCAATGTGTTTGATTCGAGAGTGTTGGACTGGATTTTTCGAGATATCAATGGCACTGGAATTGTCACAAAGCACAGTCAAAATACTACTGTGCAGACCATAGTCTTCTATCATTTGGTTCATCCACAACAATTGTGTACACGCACTTCCAGCTGCAATATACTAGAGAAATACAATTCTTTTTTTTGCTATACCAAGAGATTAGATTATTACCCAAGAAAAAACAGCCCCCTGTAGTACTCTTCCTATCCACTACATTCCCATCTCAATCAGAATCAGTATAACCCACAAGTTTAGTACCAGTATCTTTGGTATACCTGAATCGAACTTTTTCGCTTTAAAATAAAAAGCTCGTCCGCAAGAGAACGAAGCCTTTTATTTTAAAGCGAAAAAGTTCGATTCAAAATTTGGCGCCGTGCTGGGGAAGGATAAAGGCTACGATTTTTTGTGTTTGCTTTTATTTGTATGTTTGTGTTGGTATTTGTTGTTGAATCTTGTTTTGTTTATTTTTATACTTTTTGGTACGTTTAATCTCGGTTTTTGAGTGTTGTGCTTTGTAGCCACATTTTTGAAGACTCGAGATTATTTTGATTGAAGATGGCGAATCATCAAGTTAGTTCGCCATATGATGACCCTTACGCTCCAACTCTCGATTGTCAAGTCCCTCCATCGTATTATGACCCGTATGCTCCGAGCGGTCAAGAATGGGCCCATGCTTTTGACTATCCCGGCCCATGTCCTTCATATTGATGTAATCCGAGCATGGACTTTTATGCACCGTCTCATGGGTATTATGATCCGGGTCTTGACGATTCTTATGCTCAATTTGCCCCGCCTTATCCGAACGCAAACTCGTATGCTCCTACGTCTCAAGATTTCCATTCTTCGAGCTACGACGTTTACACTCCACCCACATCCAATGTGTATATTTCGAGCGGCGATCATTCCGTCACTATTTCTCAAGATCTTTTAGCCGAGATTGTGGAAGCGACTCGACGTATGGATGAACGCATAGTACGCCTCGATATTCAATTAGAGCAATTTGACAACAAGGTGTACGAGCTAGACCAACCTTGTCATGAGGAGTTTCCTTTATTTGATATGAACAATTCCACCTTTGTTGATGGCAATTCTACCATTGATGATATTTTGAACGAGGTGTGCGAAGATGTGAAATTTGTGGGTGAGAAGAAGGAGGTGGAAGTCGGTATTTTCTCTCCCGTGCTTTTTAAGGATTATATACACGACTGTGTGGGAGAGTTGCCTTCGGGTGAATTTATTGAATCTCATGCCGTGCCGCTTGATTCTTTGTACGAAAGGAGGTGTTTAAAGAGGGAGTTGAGAAGGAGCCCGTTTGCATCTCGGGACATGCTTTTTGTGCCCGCCTTGGTGATTATCATCGCCAATTCTTGCTCTTAGAGAATACCAAGGCGTGGCACGATCGGCATTTATTTTTAGACCCGAGATGACATCGAATGGACGCCGTCAAGCTAAAGACGTAAATCAAGCGATTCTTGGGAGGCAACCCAAGCCTTTTAACTTTATTTGGTTTTTGTGTGTTTTTGTTTCTTTTCGTTTCAGGTTCCCCTCGACTTTGAAGCCCGTTAGATGATCTTGGATGCTCAACTCATCATCACAAGCGCGATTTCAGGGACGTATCTCTCCTTCTCTTATCTTTTACCATACTTAGCTTAATTTTTCATTTTATACAATGTGGACATTGTATGGTTTAAGTGTGGGGGAGTTGTCCTTGGTTTGGTTAGTAAATTTTTGTATGCTTGCTTGTGGTTGATTTCAGTTGTGTGTATTATTATTGATTGGAACCTTGACGAAGTGACGTGGTTAGATGCTTTGGTTAGGATATTTAGATTTTCGTTCGAACAATAGTGTAATTATGGGGAATGAAGTGTAAATAGTCTATGAAGTGTCTTGTCTTCTGTTTTATTCTTGTTTCGTTCCAAAGAGTCGAATACTCTTTACTAGCCCCGTTTTCAGTTAACCTCTATAGGACTTTATGTAATTTTTCTTTTTATTTTGGAGACGTTAAAACTCCACGTGCGATATTGAAAAATATTATCAGTTGCACTTAGCAACGTAAGATAATGAACTCTCGCTTTTGATGTATGTATATTATGCTCGTTTTGTACCTCATCTTTATGGGTACATATTAAAAAAAAGAAAAAAAAGAAAAAAAATAGAAAGAATAAGTACAAGAAGAGAAAGTCTTGTACAAGTTGAGTTCTTATTTTTATTTTTATTTCTTAGATTGTATTTTTAAAGAGGTGTATAGATGACTGGGCTAGTCGGGTGACGATTTGGCGGTTTGAGTAGGGGAAGAATTTGGCCGAGGCATGGATGGGTGACGTACAAGGAGGTCAAATCGTTACTTTTAGGTGTTCGGAAGCTAGTCTAAATCTCTTATCTCAACGTTATCGTGTCGTCCTTTTAGTTGAGTTTTTAGTCGATCTAATGCATTAACTTCTTGAATCATATGGATGCATTAGTAATTAAGTCATCGGGTAATTAGCTTTTCCTTGTCTACGTCTAGATTAAATTTTGCTTGAGGACAAGCAAAAAGCTAAGTGTGGGGGAGTTGATTTGTACATATTTGTATGTGATTTTCATGTATTTTTGCATCGTATGTTGTGTGCTTTTAGGGTGTTAAGGTTTATCTTTTTATCGTTTTTCTTCCTTTTGATGTTTTTCGTCTCGTTTGGTGTTTAATTTTTTTTACTTTATTTTATATGAAATAATCTAATTTTGCATTATTTTAGTATTATAGCTCGAGACGACAAAGATTGAACGAGCAATGTACTGTGCTGACACTGGGTACCAGTCTGAAACTGGGTTACCCAGTGTCCGAGTCATGGCGACACTAGCTACCGACGCCCGCAACTTGCGCCCGCGTCAATCGACGCACCGTCGATGCTCCAGCAGTTTGAGCGGTTATTTTTGAAAAACCTATAAAAGGCCGGTGGTTTTCTTCATTTTAGAAGGCTGGGACGAGGGGGAAAGGTCCAGAATAATGTAGAGAACCCTCGGTTCATGCCCCGTTCAATTCACGCAAGATTAGAGTTTAATAATTTGTAGTTTCGTCATTTTTATGCCGTTCGACGTTCAAGGCCGCTTCTCGTCGTTGAAGATCGTTGGATGGCTGATGCTTTTATAGATTATAGGTTTTTCTGCACCTTTTTATTTGCTTTGTGTATTTGGCTTTAATAATCTTTGCTTTGATGTTGTTATGTACTTTTGTTTTGTGAATTTAGTATAAACCTTTTATCATTTTTCCTAGTTGTTAATTTATGTTATTTGCGTTGTTAGTTCTCGTTAGATTAGTTGTTTGTTTTTATTATCGATTGTGATCATACTTGCATTGTTATTATGAAGTTGATCATGATGATGTTTGTTTTCAGCTAAGTTTATCGATCTAGTGTACCTATGGTCATTTAGAACCATCGGGATTGACAACCCCGATCGTGGAGACGATTCTGGTACACTAGTCCCTCCTTTTATTAATCGTTTTAAAGCTTTTCAATTTATTGCTCGTAGATGTTAAAACACCTAAAACTCTATTTGATCAAGTGTTTAGTTTAGTTTTTATTTTCGTTTCTACGTACGTAAAATCAAACACCGAAATAGTTTCCAATTAGTCTTCCTTGTGATTCGACTCGAGTCAGCTTATCGCCTACAATAGCTCCGTTCTCTTACGGACGAGTTTTTCATTTTTAAAGCGAAAAAGTTCGATTCAGCACAGTACATTACTCGTTCAATCTTCGTCGTCTCGAGCTATAATACTAAAATAAAGCAAAATTAGATTATTTCATATAAAATAAAGTAAAAACACATTAAACACCAAACGAGTCGAAAAACATCGAAAGGAAGAAAAACGATAAAAAGATAAACCTAAACACCCTAAAAGCACACAACATACGATGCAAAAACACATTAAAATCACATACAAATATTTACAAATCAATACTACACACCTAATTCTGTTGTGCCAGCAATGTACCTTATGATTCTTTTAACGGCTTTTAAGTGTGACTCTTTTAGATTAGATTGATATCTAGCACATAAACACACACTATACATAATATCAGGCCTACCTTCTGTCAAATACATCAGACATCCTATCATTCTTTTGTACATGGTGTTATCAACACCTTTACCAACATCGTCTCTCGACAGTTTCACAATTTTACCTAACAGAGTTTTCTTATGCGTTTCACTTTCTAACCCAAATTTTTTAACTAAGTTCTTAGCATATTTGGTCTGAGAAAAGAAAATACCATCATCAACCTGTTTGATTTGTAAACCAATAAAGTACGAGATATTACCTTCCATGCTCATCTCAAATGTGTCGGACATTCGAGTGATAAACTCCTTTACCATCTGCTAATTAGTGGATCCAAAAATAATATCATCTACATAAATATGGGCAATTAAGATGTGCTTATTGGATCTAAGGAGAAATAAGGTTTTGTCAACTTCTCATCGTCTAAATTTCAAAAAGACCAAGTGTTGAGTCAACCTCTCATACCAAGCTTTAGGAGCTTGTTTTCAACCATATAAAGCTTTCTTTAGTTTTAAAATAAAGTTTGGTTTTTTGGGATCTACAAATCCTTTAGGTTGATCAACGTTCACTTCCTCACTTAAGAGTCCATTTAAAAAAGTACTCTTTATGTCCATTTGATGCAATGATATCTTCATATGACAAGCAACAGTAAGTAAAAGTCCCACCGACTCAATGCGTGCAACAGAGAAAATGTCTCATCAAAGTCAATTCCTTCAATTTGTGTATACCCTTGTAAAACCAGTCGAGCTTTGTTCCTCACAATGTTGCCTGCCTCATCGGTTTTGTTCTTGAATATCCACTTTGTTCCAGTCATGTGAGAGTTCTCTGGTCGAGGAACTAAATCCCAAACATCATTTTTGGCAAATTTATCTAGCTCCTCTTGCATTACCTTTATCCAGAATTCATCTTTGAGTGCATCCTCCACACGCTTGGGCTCTGTTTTATAAAGATACAAAGACTCGCAAATTTTAGAATAGTTAGTGGACAAACAGACGTACCTAACCATTTCTTTGAAATTCATTTGTCGCCTTATTGTACTCCTTTCATATAAGTATCCAATGATTTGGCCCATGGGGTGGTCTCTCTGAATTCTGGATGGGATCCCTCTGATGAAGATCAATGGGGTCAACTGGATCTTCCTCTCCTGATTCAGAATCTAATTCTGCGGTGGCTTGAGTTGATGTTGGTTCTGATGTTGTGTTCCCAGAACCAACATTGGTACCAACATCACTCAATTCCCTGGTTTGAGCACCTGCATCTCTGTTTTCAATACCTGCACTATCATCTCCAGGAAGTGTGACATTATCTTGAGGATTTTGATCATAGACCAGATCATTATCCTCGGTAGGTTTAACTCCACTTGTCAAATCATCGAACTTGACATTGACTGACTCAAACATGCTACATGTTCTAAGATTAAACAACCTATATGCATGACTATTTTGGAAATAACCCATGAAGATGAATTTGTCACTTTTTTGAGTCCAGTTTATCTAGATGATTTCTATCATTGAGCACATAGAAAATACATCAAAAAACATGAAAATAGCTCAAGTTCGGTTTTTTACCCAACAGCAATTCATAGGGTGTGGCACATGACCTCGGTCTAAGATAAACCCTATTAATTATATGCCATTCAGTATTCACAGCTTCAGCCCAAAAGCGTTTTGCAATGCCATTAGAAATGAGCGTAGATCTGGTCATCTCAACTAGAGACCTATTTTTACATTCAGCTATGCCATTTTATTGGGGAGTGGTTGGTGAAGAAAACTCATGAATTATGCCTTCCGTAGAGTAGTATTTTGAAAAAATGCATTTTCAAACTCTTTTCCATGACCAGTTCTAATCCTACCAATGTTCACACCAAGTCTCACACATAGCCTCTTTGCAAGTTTTTTAAATGCTTCAAAAGTTTGAGATTTTTCTTTTAAAAACTCTACCCATGTAAAACGAGAAAATTCATCTACAATGACTAAAACGTACCTCTTCCCACCAAGGCTCTCGACTTAATAAAGTGGTCCCATAAGGTCCATATGAAGGAGTTCGAAGCAAGATGATGTAGTGAGACTTTGCAATACTGGATGTGGCACCCTGACCTGCTTTCCTTTCTGACACGCCTCGCAAACAGGGATGATCTTGGTGTTGAGTTTAGGAAGCCCATTCACAGATTCTTCTTTGGCCAACCTGTCCATCATCTTGTAGTTGACATGCCCAAGTTTTTGATGCCACACCTCAGCATCACTTAATTGAGACAATTTTCAAAAGGCATCACTTTTGATTTGATAGCAGTTATCTGAAGTCCTCTGACCAGTGAGGATACACGGTCCATTATCTTCATACACTTAACAATTTTCACGGTTAAATTTGACACTAAAACCGTCGTCGCAAAGTTTACTTATGCTTATCAAATTCGCAGTAAGTCCTTCTACCAGCAACACATTTTCCAGAGTTACAACGTCGGGAACATGAAGAGTTCCTTAACCAGAACTCTAACAAGTTAGATGAAGTGTAATCTTAAGAAATAATTATATAAAGAAACCTAGAGAACTATGAACAACAACCAGTACCAATCATAACAAGTCCGACAAAAATCCAATATACCCGTGTTTCCATAACACCCCAACTTTTTAACACCCGAAAATTTATAGGGAGTAATTTATGAAATTGTTATGATCAGATGTTCAATCGTGTTTCTAAAAAAAGGACACGGTGATTGTAAAAATGAAATTAGAGATCGAGGGTTTGGCCCACGAGAAAATCAGATTAGAGATCGAGGATTGGACCCGTGAGAAAATCGGATGCTGTTAAGACGGTCGAGGAATTGACTGTGGCTAATAAAATTATCGACTAGTTAAAACTAAAAAAATAACTAGAATCTGATCAGTTAAATAAAGTGTACAAAGTTGGGCTTTTTATGAAGGTTCGGTTGTTTAGGTTCTTTTTTCAAATCTAGTTTAATGGCTGATTTGGTTTAGTTCTCTTATCGAAACATGGTTTTATAAACTTTTTAAATTTTAGGTATTGTGTTTTATTTATATAGAAATATTATCACTTTTGAATTAAATAATCACATTATCACTAAAACCTGTCACTTTTACTTAAAACTTCAAAATATTGTATTATAATTAGTTTTTTTTTAATTAAATTGTGATTTTATTAAAAAGGGAGAAAAAAAATTCAAATACATAACAAATATCCCCGCTTAACAAGGAACCCCCGCTTAAGGGAACTCCTTGAAACTCTGCGTATAGGAGTAGAATCTTCATCTTCAGCAATATCCGCCCAAGATTGTGTAGAAGCGATGCTCATAAGGTGAAGGGCAGGAGAGGATTTTGTATCGTCAACAATGAAAGGAGTAGAAGACTCCTGTTGTAGTTTTTTAATTATATCAATTAGTTTTCGATCAGTGGCAGATTTACGAAAAAGAGGGTTGCGATGTTGACTGCCAATGTCCGATTCATCCACTGTAATACGTTCTTCACATGCAAGACAGGCTGTTGGAGTATGTTGCACCGAAGGAGAAGCCTTATCCGAAGAACCCATATCCACCTGATCAACATAAACCTTGCTCGAAGAAGCAGGTTCCTCATAAAGCACAAGTTGTTGAGAGGTGTCACAAATAATCTCAGTCGATCTGCAAACGGTCGACTAGTTCTCCCTGCAAACCTACGCAGTTATTTGCTTACCATTGTCTGAGGCACTATTAGGAGGCTTAGAAGCGATACAGTAATCCTTACCTTCCAAACCGGACGAAGTAACAAGAGTATCGGCGGCTTTAGGAGCCGTGTTTATTGGGGCGAGAGATAATGGCTCGGATCTCGAAGAAGGCTCTGAGGTAGGAAGTGTTGAAGGACTCGTGCATGATTCAGCTTGTAACACTTGAAAGGTGTTAGAAGTCGTCAGAGAAGGATTAGAATGCCCAGGAGTCGGGCGGGAATCCGTACGGTTATATTATAATTAGTTGTTACACTTAAAATATAATAATGTCACCAATCAAACATGTGTATCAAAACTTATATATTAATTAGAAACAACTTGCCGATCACCACGGCATTTGAAAACCCCCACCACGCACTTTTTAAAACTTTTTAAAACCACCATCATTTTTAAAAATAATCTTGAAAACCGTTATTGGAGGGACGAAACCTCCCGGCCGGCGCCGTACACCACATTATCACCAACGTCTTCCCAAACCAATCACAACATCAATAAATCACAATTACACAATCACAACAACAATTAATCCCTAATTAAATCGTAATAAACTTTAAAAACCACCATCGCATAAACTTTAAAAAATAATTGCATAGTTTAACCCTATTTGAACTAACTAACCCTAATTGCATAATTGAACTATAATTATGCAATAATTGCTAAATTGAGCCCCAATTATTTAATTATTGATAAATTGAATTATAATTGTGTAATAATTCCTAAATTGAACCCTAATTAGAAATTGAAACCTAAATTGAAACCATAATATAAATAACGAAACTAAAAACGAATTAAAACCTAATTCAACCCAAAATCAAATCTTTAATTGGAAATTATAACCTAAATTGAAACCTTAATTAGAAATTAAAACCTAAATTGAAACCCTAATACAAATAACGAAACTAAAAACAAATTCAACCCTAAATCGAAACTTTAACCGGAAATTATAACCTAAATTGAAACCCTGATTGGAAATTAAAACCAAAATTGAAACCCTAATATAAATAACGAAACTAAAAATGAATTAAACCCTAATTCAACCCTAAATCGAAACTTTAATAGGAAATTATAACCTAAATTAAACCCTAATTGGAAATTAAAACCTAAATTAAAACCCTAATATAAATAAAGAAACTAAAAATGAGTTAAACTCTAATTCAACCCTAAATCGAAACTTTAATTGAAAATTATAACCTAAATTGAAACCCCAATATAAATAACAAAATTAAAAACGAAATTAAACCGAAACTATAATTACAAATTAAAAATGAAATTAATACATATAAATAATATACAAAATTACAAAAAAATTGAAAAAAAACCTATGGACGGACGACGACGGGCGAGGGGCGACGACGGTGGGAAGCGAGCGGCAACTGGATGGACGGCGGGGCGGGGGGATTGTTTTTCTTTCCGTATTTGTGTGATTGAGAGGATGGGGATCTGAATTTATCCCCAAAATGCTGACGAGCACGGGCCCGTCAGCATTTTTTTTTTAATATTGCTGACGGGTAGGTTCCCGTCTGCACTATTTTTTTATTTTTTTAATTATGCTGACGGGTGCGAACCCGTCAGCACTTCGGCCCGTCAGTGACCCATCAACAAACCCGTCGACCCAATTAGTATACTGACGCCGTTCTGGGGGTCGGCTGATGGGCTTCTTGCAGACGGCTTTTGACCGTCAGTATGCCGTCAGCATAGCCATACCGTCACTATATGCTGACGGTTTTTTAGCCCGTCAGCAAAATCCGATAGCATTTAACTGTTTTAACTAGTATATATCACTAAATATATCTACATATCATCACAAATAATTGAAATTCCGAATCTAAATTTTAAAATCTTAAAATTAAAAAAAATAAACCTAAACAAAAAACTAAACCCTAAAAATGACTGACTAAACTCTAAAATGAAAAACTAAACACCACAATTGAATATTAAACTCTAAATTCTAAATTTCTATCACATATCATCACATATAACTGACACATATCATCACATATAACTAATAAAATAATAGATTTTTGTCGGAACACTGAAATGAAAAATTAAATAAAAAAATGAAAAATTAAACCCTAAAAATGGAAAACTATACCATAAAATGTAAAACTAAACCTTAAAATAGAAAAGTAAACCTAAACTCTAAATCTTTCTCACGTATAACTACCATATATCATCACTTGTAACTGTCATATCATCACATATAACTGAATGATAACAAATTTTTACAGGGTGCACCTAGCAAGGTGCCCCCAGGTGCATGTAATAAATTGTCTGATATTGTTCAATATTAAAATATCTACTAATTTAGTAAAATTATAATCATCAAAAAAGATACTAAATTCTTCCGGGGTTTTTAAAGCACCTATCAAGTTGGCAAAATTATAATTATCAAAAAATGTACTAAACTATACCGGTAGAACTTTTTTGCTGATGTGGCGTGATTCAATATTTTTTATCATTTTTATTAAATTTTAAACATTAAATTGAAGAAAAAAAACGTGAAAATAAAATTAATTTTGGTCTATTATATTAACCATATTACAGAAAAGGTAAGTTACATTGACTATCGTTAAACCATGTCGACTAAGTTGACTAATTGATCAAAAAAAGTGAAAAAAAAGATTGGTCGAGATTTTTGTTGGCATGGCGTGATTCTATATTTCTTATAATTTTTCATAATTATAAACATTGAAAATCTATTTTGCCATCCCATTTCATCTCTCTCTCTCTTTCCTTCCTTCATTCTAATTAATAAAATTTTATCAATAGAGAATCAATGAGAATCTAAAATAAATATAAAAATATAAAATAAATTTATAAGAATTATAAAATAATATAAAAGTTATATTAAAAAATTGATTATTAATAAAAAAGTATTAACCGATACAATTAAAGATATATAAAAACATAGAATAAATATAAAACTTTATATGAAAAAATTAGATGTTTCATATAAATATCTATATTTTTATTTTAATATTTTAGGATTTATTTTATGATTTTATATTTATTTATGATTTTCTTTATTCAAATTAATTAAAATTTCATTAATAATAAAAAAGTCATATAAAGTTTTTATATATATTATTTAAAGATTTATTTTATATTATTATAATTATCATTGATTTTTAACTTTTTATTTATTAAGATTTTATTAATTTCATTCAAGGAAAAATAATGAAGGGAAAAACAAGTTTTTGTCTTAAATTTAATGTTTAAAATTATATAAAAATGAAAAAAAAAATGCCCAAAAACTAATAAACAATGTCACGTACCTTTTATGGAATGTGATTAATATAATGGACCAAAAATAAGTTTCTTCTCAAGTTTTTGTCTTCAATTTAATGTTTAAAATTAAAAAAAAAAAGCTTTTTATACTTTGGGATGATACTTTTCTTGGCTAAATACTTTAATTTCTAACCAAAAGTTAAATCAAATTAGTGTTTTTTTATTGCATTGGAGGTGTGTTTTCCTTGGACAAGAATTCTTTTATATTAGGTCAGAAACTAAATCAAATTAGTATATTAGTAATTCAATAGTAAAAACAATGTTAGTGTAGTAAATAAACTAAATAAATCCAATATCCAAGCATGAAACGATTAAACTAATTAAACTAGTGTCCGCGTTCCCGAAGGCACCCCTCTCTTTCAAGAGGATTCGTGGGATTGATCTCGTCCGGAGCTAATAGTAGAGTAGTTGGCGAACGATCTTGTAGGATTCTCAAGAAATCCTTCGATTAAGAAAGTATTGAATCATGTCACGTCAGCAAAAAGGCCCAATCAGGATATTTTAGTACTTTTTTTTTTTTTTTGATAATTTTATCAGTTTAGTGTAGGTGTTTTGACAATGTATAATATCACTATTCTTTTTAAAAAGTAGACAATATAAGGGACAAAAAAAAAAGATTTCTGTTATAATTTTGAGTTTCGTACGCTTAGAGAATTATAGCAAACTCGTAATTTATTTTCTAGTTTAGTTGATAGTTAGATTAATGATTCTAATTCATGTTCTAACATTGTTAGAATATTCAAACTTAGAATTTCTATATATTCAAGATACTTGGGACGAATATATGTTTTTGAGAAATTATTTTTTGCCCGTTAATGTATGCGGACTTTACACATTGCATCTTAAGTATTTTTTGTTCTACTTTACCTCCTAATGTACAAGAATTTTCGGCGGCCCCAAGTTTATTTCCGGTACAATATTTCCTCTAGATTTCGTCGACTGGGAATTGGGGTGGGGGCATGAATGGATTTTATAGTGTGTGGAGTAAAGTGTAAGAGTCTTATAATTTGGGGGACAGATTAAAATAATATAAATATTAATTTTTTTATTTTAAAATTTTTTATTTGAAAAAAAAAAGAGTTTTTATCTCATATTATATAATGACATGATATCATAAATTTTTTACTAATAATATAGTATTTAGTAACATCATGAAAAAGATTTCATTAGAAAAAAAATCATATCATATATATGTTTTATCCACTGTCTTATAAAATAATGTATTGGTGATTAATAGGGTAATTAGTCATATTTTTCATAAAAAAACAAATATATGTAATGAAAATTCGCAATCTCTCGGGAGTTATTCATCAAAATATTACCTAATAATGAAGTGACAATTTTCTATTTTTTCAGGAAAAAGAAAAGTAAAAAAATAAAATTAGAAAATAAATATAAAACTCTAATTAATATTTATAATTTTCTAAATATAAATGTCGTCAATATGAAACACATATTGACGACATGACTAAGAGAGTGCAAAAATGCGTGTGTGTGTATAAGATATAAATTTCTGTTTTTTTATAAAATAATACTTTTACACAAAAACTCAATATCTATATTATTTTAGTTTGTCACCCAAATTATAAGATTTTTGGACTTTACCCCTAAACTATAAGATTCTTAGACTTTACCTCCAAACTATAGATTATTGCACTTTCTTCACCAATTCCTACCCACATAATCTAAAGAGAATATATATATATATATATATATATATATATATATATATATATATATATATATAAAATTATTTTAAGGGATATATAATAAATATAAAAATAAAATATATAATAAATCTCAATAAATAGTGCTCTCTCCGTCCCATTCTATCTGTCGCAATTGATTATATTATGGAAATTAAGAAAGATGGTTGGTATTATAATTATACGTATCAAATAATCATAATATTCTTTTGTTTAAAATAATTAAAAGTGTTAAATAAATATAGGGGTAAAAGTTGTAAAGTAACCTTTAATTCTTATAGGAATAATTAAAATAACAATGATTCTCACTTGAAAATATATATATGCAATGGAAAGAACGAGACAAAATCTTTTCCAAATTGCGACATATAGAATAGGACGGGGGGAGTAATATATATTTATAGTAAATACTTTTTTACATTAATTATTTATATATATATATATATATATATATATATATAATTATAATAAGGAATATATAATAAATATAAAAATATAATATTTATAAATATTTCTTTTATTTTTAATATACAATTTTTTTTCTTCAGTTTACATATAATAATATTGTATATTCATAATATAATTATTTATAAATATAATATATAAATAAAAATATCAATTAATATAAGTTTATTATATTTTTTTATTTATTATTATCTAAATATATTATTATTTTAAATACACACACACACACCTGTTTCATAACATTCAATAAATATTATTTAGTTATAATACACTTTGAAATAATATTGTATATTGATAATATAATTAATTATTTATAGTATATAATATATAATTACATTAATTATTTAATAAAATAATATAATATAAGTAATTATTTTAAGGGATGTATAATAAATATCAAAATAAAATATTTATAAAATTTTGTAATTATATTCTATTTGTATATAATAATATTATGTATTTATAATATCATTATTTATAAATATAATATATAAATAGCATACTATTTACTATAAGTTTATTCTAATATTTTATTTCTTATTGTCTAAATATATTCTTATTTAACTTAATATACATAACATATATTTCAATAAATATTATTTAATTTTAATACACTTTAAGATAATATTATATATTTATAATATAATTAATTATTTATAATATGTAATATATAATTATATTAATTATTTATAATATGTAATATATAATTATATTAATTATTTATAAATATTGTGTGTGTGTATATATATATATATGTAATTGTGTTTAAGGTATAAATAATAAATATAAAAATATAATATTTATAATAAATATTATTAAAAATACTAGATTTTGTAGTTTTCTTCTATTTATATATAATAATATTATATATTTATAATATCAATATTTATAAATATAATATATAAATAAAAATACCAACTATTATAAGTTTATTCCAATTTCTTTAATGTCTAAATATATTATTATTTTAACTTTATATATATAACATAACTTTCAATAATATTATTTAATTGTAATACACTTTAATATAATACTATATATTTATAATATAATTAATTATAAATATAATTTATAATTTAATTCTCATATCTAATATATATAAAAAAATATATAAACTCTCACATGTAATTGACTTGGGAAGACGGTAACACTGTTTCTTTATTTCCAATAGGTCGCCGGTCCACTCATGCCATACGTGGGATTTAAATTGATGTGGGTAGGGTGGCGGGTGGTTTGGCCTAGGTCTGTACGAATAAAATGTTTTTTTTTATATAAATATTTTATGAACATTGACGGGCCAAACCCGTTATCACTTGACGGGTTTCGTATGGCGTCCAAGGGCTTTTTAACAGGTAATACCCGTCATCAAACCTGTCAGTAAATGCTGATAGGTAGGATATTCCCGTCATCATTTGGTTGCGAGTGGGCTGGGATAGGTCTGTTCGAAAAAAAATATTTTTTACATAAATATTTTGTGAATGCTAACGGGTTCCGTATGTCACTCAGGGGCTTTCTAGGTAATATCCGTTAGTAAATGCTGACGGGTACGATAATT
The DNA here is from genome assembly GCA_014905375.1 of Phtheirospermum japonicum. Taxonomy (NCBI): domain Eukaryota; kingdom Viridiplantae; phylum Streptophyta; class Magnoliopsida; order Lamiales; family Orobanchaceae; genus Phtheirospermum; species Phtheirospermum japonicum. The sequence continues at coordinate 292,009 of BMAC01000372.1, forward strand.
ACGACAACATATAGTTATCGATGCCAAAAATCTGACGGGTACTAACATTAGTAAAGAGGTTACTGATGGATTTGTTGACAATTCTACTTGTTAGTATTCGTTTTTTTTTTTTTTAAGTGTTGAACGCGATCCAATAGTAAGAGTGCCAGCAAAGGGGTTCTGCAAATTTCATGCGCAATCGAATATTTGTGGATTACTCTCAATTGATTATATATTTTTTCATAAAAAATAGAAAAAAAATAAAGTGAATAATAATTTTATTACTAGAGTGATAAAATAATATTTTTTAAGACAAGAATTTAATAGAAATTGTGTAAGTTTATTTTTAATTAAAATTTAATAGAATTTCATTGAAATCCAACATTTAATGACATAAAACTTATAAAATACATTCTAGAAGACACCAAATTTAATGAAATATACAAAATTCTAAATTGAATACTCTTTAACTACTTGAGATATGTAAAAATGAGTATTTAATATATAAAATTTTAACTATTTGACAAGATTCACCGTTAAGCAGTGTGCCGTGCCCTTGCTCCTAAGCAACCGTTAGTCCTCCGATCCGCCACCAGTGGTGTCTCTCCATTGCACGGAGTGATGGGTACAACCGAAGAAGAAAACAACTCGAAGGTACGATTTTTTTTTCGTATCTATTTTATTGAGAATTTCGAAACCAAATTACCAATAATATATTTGATTGCTTACATTAGAGATATATAGTTTTCCCAAAAAATTAGTTTTTGTTTACTAGGGTTAAGCAAAACCCTAATAATGTCTAAAAACATTTTGGGCTATTTGCAACATAATTGGTTGGAAATTTTAGTTATGTAAAATTCATATTTAAAAAAAGAAATGAAAAGAAAAGAAAAAACCCAACAGATTGAAGAAATCTCGTGAGTTGAATTGCATTTTTAGCCTATAGTGATGTAGACATGCTTGAATTTCATACGAATTGGTATTATTATTCAGGTGGCTGATAGGAGCAATTGTTCATATGTGGCTGCCCAAACACGCCCTCAATATTTCAGAACAGATGAAATTGAGATGTTAAAAACAATAAACATAGAGTCTCTTCCAGACGATATAATAATCGAAATTCTTGTACGGGTCCCAGCCCAAAATATTTGCAACGCCGCAAGGCTCGTTTCCCCAAAATGGTACCAAATGATCCGCACCCATGATTTCGTTCGTGCCCATCTCCAGCAATCGACTCCTGGGCTTCTCATCCAGAATAAGGGTTATAATCGAGATGAACCAATTTTTGTTGCAACTCAAAAGGGTCGAATCGAGATATCTAACTTTGATTACAAGTTCACACGCGAAGTTTTGTCCAGTTGTAATGGTTTGATATTGGAGCGTCTTGATAAGAAACGTAATGATCTTTATATTGCAAATCACGCAATAAAGCAACACATTGCTCTCCCCACAATGAAAACAATGACACCTTATAATTGGTCTGCTATAGCATATGCTGCTGCTGCCATGGAGTATAAAGTGATCTGCACATTTAATGGAGTTTGTGCGATATTGACTGTCGGAGTTGATAAGGATTGGACGCGTCGTGTTAGTACCCAACACTTGACTCGTACAACCGAGGAGCTTCTCAGACAATGTCCATTGACCACCGAAGGTTTTGTGCATTGGGCTCGAAATGACAGTCATTCTGAGTATGTATTGAGTTTGAATGTAGAGACCGAGATTATTAAACAGTTTCATGTCCCTCATTTACGTCGCCATGATGGTGAAACTAAATTATTGTATAATTATCTCTCAATGGGAAGCTATCTATCTTTGTTGATTGGTCGCTCTGAGTTTTCACGGGAGGTTTGGGAGATGAAACCGGAAACTGGAGAATGGACAAAGGTGGCTAGCATCGACTTGGAAGCTCAAAAGTGGACGTTTGAAGGGGTGTCGGCCTTGAATTGCAGACTAGTGCCGGTTGGTTGGTCGAAACTCGGAGAAGTGTTGTTCTTCAGAGTTAGAAAGTCCTGGCCCGATCATAATTATCTTTCCAGTCCCACTCACTTTTGCATTGCTTACAATGTCCACACACATGAAGTTGACTCGTTTGAGTTAGAATATTACGGCTCAAGTTGCCATATCGTCTATAGAAACAGCCTGGCATGGTTGGATGTATGCTAGGTAATTTAGTCTTTATCTTCCTAAATGTTCATATAAACAGCTTGATAGAGTTGTCCTGAGACTGCAAGGTTATAAAGTAGTTTTTCATGTCCATATGGACTAATTGAATATTTTACCAATTTTAGCTCACAAGTACAGGGGTCAAGCAAAAATGCTCATGTCCAATTTGTTTTTTCTCAAAATAGTTTTATAATTAAGAAGGGGGGAAAAAGTTGCTGACAACATTTCAGCCAAAAATCGTTAATTCTTTATTAATTAAAGCTTCATTAATTAGATTCAAGGAAATACTAAAAGAAAAACGAAAAAGAAAAGGGAATTAATGACAACATAATTTAGTGATATGATTGAATATATGAATTAGTGACTGCTAGCTATTTTCAAGCCATAGTTTAATAAAATACATTCTGGGTTTGATGTGTTAATATATAGAAATATAGGAAATTGAGAGGTACGCCTGGTTTAAATATGAAAGTCATAACATGAAGTAATGTGCGCTGAGTGAGAAAATTATTCTAAAAAAGGTTTTATTTATCTTTGGGAAGGACTTTCTGTTCTTTTCTTGACAGTAAGAAAGCTTTTAACTTTGATTTAATTTTTGTGAGTGAAATAGTGGTGAAATTAATTTTGAAAAACGAGAGAGAGTAAATTTAGGGTGTGAAGAATGTTCAAATAATAATAATAATAAACTAAATTCATCGTATGGATTTGAAGAGTTTCGGTTCTAGATTTATCTATTATTGCACTTATACATGATTTAACTTGACTCATTTGGTTTGTTCTAATTAATTAGATGATGTTAAAGGGTGTATATACTTAGTTATGTATAAAATAATCCAAGTCTTAGAGTTATTTGGAAGAAGCAAGTTAAGTTTATTCAATCCTCCACTTATATATTGTGCGTGTGAATTTTAGTGTTTTTTCGTTTAACAAATTGGTCTCATAGAGACATACATCTCTGTTTGAGAGAAGAAGTTTGAAGAAAAATGACGAAAAAACACCATTCATTTATCAAATAAAATTATGATAATTAGTGCATTAGAATGAAAGCCTTATTATTATGGGACACCGTGGAGAGGAGAGGTGAGGGATACAAAAAATGATGCCAAAAAGAAAGTAACCTGCAAGCGAGCATGGAAAATTTTTCAAATTTCATTTAAAGGCGTAGACAAAGTAAAGAAGGTGCGTCTCCAAACACTTAGGGGTGAATTCGAATCCTTAAATATGAAGGATTTCGAATCGATCTCAGATAAGAGTTTTGGCAATTACAAATCAAATGAAGAGATATAGAGCAGACATGAATCGATCTCAGATAAGAGTTTTGGCGATTACATGTCAAGTAAACAACGGTGTGACAAATCAAATGTTGAATGTTAAGTAAACAACGGTACGTGACAGTCTAGGCCTGGGCTTCTTGTTCTTATAACTGTGTGCTATTTTGCAAATTTATTTAAGATTACTCATTCAGTTTTCAGAAGAATGCTTATTCAATTTTCTGAAAAATACGAACAAACATATTGTACTCGCACACCATAAAAACAAAAAATCAGTTGAGACACAACTCCTTGTGATAGGCATAAGAAGAAAAGCAGACCGAATAGAAAAAAGAAAAATAATAAATAAGGGCTCGTTATTAACACGAGACACTAAGAAAGAGTAATGCAATAGAACATCTAAAACGCCAAATTTGGATCTAATGGTAAAGCAGTAGAATTCCTTCACATTCGAACGCTTCTTAAATGATTGTGATTTTAGAAGATCAAAAGGCCATATAGGTGAAGAATACTATAGTAGTGATTAGCAATACACCGTCCAAAGACCAACACAACCCATATAACACAAGAAACTAAACCTACCATCCATCCAACCATACCAGGCTGTTTCTGTGGACGAGAAAAGAGCTTATATTAAAATCTAGCCCAATCGAGTCAATTTCTTGTGTGCGAACATTGTAAGCAATGTGAAATCGTTGGGGGGTTCCAATATCCACGTCTACCTGGAAGACCAACACCTCTCTGAAATTCGACCAACCAACCGGTACGAGCCAACAACTCGAGGCAACATAAGGGTTGAGTTTGAAGGACAAATGTCGGAGCACCTTTTGAGGCTCCACGTCAATGTTGGGCATATGTGTCCATTCTCCAGTTTCTGGTCTCATCTCCCAAACCTCCCATGACCAATAACTGTGTGCAATCAACAACGATAGATAGCTTCCCATTGCCAAATAATAATACCTCAACCTTTTATCATCATGCTGTAAAGAAGGAACACGAGACTGTGTAATAACTTCAGTCTCTACATTCAAAGTGAAAATATCCGAATAGTTCACACGTGTCCAATGCACAAAACCTTCAGTGGTCAATGTACATTGTCCGAGAAGCTCCTTAGCTTTAAAAGACAAGTGTTGGGTACTTACCCGACGCCCCCAATCCGTATCAACACCGACGGTCAATATCGCGCACTCTAAATTGCGGGAATTGGAATAAAACGTGGCAACCACTTTATACTCCATGGCAGTAGCAACATATGCTATATGACAATTCCAAAGTCTTGTTTCAGTCGGAAACGGAGGGATAGCAAAGTGTTGCTTTGTCGCCGGATTTGTAATGTAAAGATCACGGTGGTTATCGTGAAGCTCCAATACCAAACCATTATAGCTCGACCAAACTCGACGTGTGAACTCGTAATTAAAGTTAGATATCTCAATTCGACCTTTAGGAGTTGCAAAGAAAATTGGTTGATTACTTTTGAAATCCCGATGGTGGATGAGAAGTCCAAGAGTCGATTGCTGGAGATGGGCGTGTACGAAGTTATGGGTCTTGATCGTTTTGTACCATTTTCGGCAAACGAGCCGTATGGCGTCGTAAATATCTTGAGCTGGGAGGCGAAGAAGGATGTCGAATACTATATCGTCCGGTAGAGACTCAATGTTTGTTGTTTTTAACATCTTCTAGTATGAAGAATTGCCCCCACCAGCAATCTGGATGTAAAATACAGTTAAAAGCTACAATGCAAGGCAATGAACATATAATTCATCATATATATATATATATTGAATCCGAGAAGATAAAAGAAGAAGAAGAACCTGATAGTTACACTTCAATTGTTTCCTCGGGAGAGAATAAGAGAGCACAACCCTTTTTTCTTTTTTCTTTTTCTGGCGGTGGGGGCGTTAGAAACCTAATTTACTAGTAATATTCTTAAGTTTGTTGGTGAAACAACGTGTGTGACAGGAAAGGAAAGATCAACTAATATGGAAGATAAAGATTTTGGTGATAAGATCAGTAAGATTTGCGAGAATTAGGCAAAGATTCAAAAAGCTCTTATTATGAAAAGTCATTGTCGTACATGGAAATCAAGAGTCTCGTAGAATCCGAATTTTATAAATAAAATAAAAATGACGGAATATTAAAAATTAAAAATCAAAAAATAGGAAAGAAAAAAAGAAAACATATATTTGTAATTCAGTAAATAAAATAAAATAATTAATTAATTAGATTCAAAAAATTAAAAATTAATAACTCGAAAAAATAGACAAAATATAATCCAAAAAATAATTTATTTAATTTATATTTTGTAATTTCAAAAATAAAGTACAATAACTAATTAAATTCGAAAAAGATATATTTAAAAATACAAATGAAATGTTATTCTTATAATAAAAATATTTCGTAATGTTTGTTTAATTATTTATTTATTTATAAATTATTTATTTATTTTTAGTGTTAGAATATTTTACTTATCATTTTTTATTATTATTAAAAACATAAAAAACAAAATAAAATAATATTTTATGTTACTTGACCTCAAGTAAAATTTTGTACTTTATCATTTTTTTGAATTAAATTAATCATTGTATTTTATTTTATTAATATAAATTTCCAGTTTTTAATTTATATATATTTCTTTTTTTTTGAATTTTCAATTTTTTGATTATTTTTTTTGAATTAAATTAAATACTTCCCCCAAATTTGATGTTTCCGTTAATTTTAACGGAAAAGTTAACGTTGGGTATGAAAAGTAAGACCGAAATTAAATTTGGGGTACTAATTTTGATACTTTGCAAATGTGGGGTACTGAAACTAAAATTTCACCATGCTTTTGGTACCAAAAATGATATTTACCCTTCTCAAAACAACTCATTATTTTCGATTTCTTTATGAACATAAAACAAGTTTAAATCTTTAATTGCGAAGCCAATTGGTCGTGTAGGGGACTGGCCCCGTATCTTTTTCTCATTTTTTAATATATATTTTTTGCATTTTAATAAAAAAAAGTCTTTAATGGCGAAATAATGCAACAAAATCATGCAAATGACATTCAATCCAAGAAAAACACTTTATTTCCAATTATGATATCGATTTGTAAATTAAAAGTTCAACAAATATCAAACACACTTTCCAAAGCAAACCCTAGAACTTACGTAATTGAATCGAACAATTTGTTGACCCTAATCGAACAATATGTTGACCCTGATCCATAGATGCTCTTCTCGTTGTTTTATCACAAAAATAATTTCTTCTTTCTTCATGTTTTTATTCCATCTTCTTTCTTCTCGCTTTTGTGAACAATTTTCTTTTCTTTTTTCTTTTTTCTTAGTATTTGTTTTATTCTTTTTTTTTTGGTTTGTATTAAATATTAAATAGGGGTAAAATAGAGAAATAGTGGGGTTGATTTAGTAAAATTTAATGTATTTAAAATGTCGTAGGGTGTTTTTATCGATTGGGGTGAACTCATCTTATTTGTAAATTCATTTTCAAAATAAAGAAAAAAAAAATACAGATTGAAGAAAAGTCGTGAAGTGAATTGCATTTTTAGCCTATAAATATATAGACATGCTTGAACTTCATACGAATTGGTAATATTATTCAGGTGGCTGATAGGAGCAATTGTTCATATGTGACTGCCCAAACACGCCCTCAAAATTTCAGAACATGTGAAATTGAGATATTAAAAACAACAAACATAGAGTCTCTTCCAGACGATATAATATTCGAGATTCTTGTACGGGTCCCAGCTCAAGAGATTTACAACGCCACATGGCTTGTTTGCCGAAAATGGTACAAAATTATCCACACGCGTGATTTCATACGTGTCTATCTGCAGGAATCGACTCCTGTACTTCTCATCCAGAATAAGGGTTATAATCGAGATAAACCAATTTTTGTTGCAACTCAAAAAGGACGAATCGAGATATCTAACTTTGGTTACAAGTTCACACGCGAAGTTTTGTCCAGTTGTAATGGTTTGATATTGGAGCGTCTCGATAAGAAACGCAATGATCTTTATATTGCAAATCACGCGACAAAGCAACACATTGCTCTCCCCACAACATCTTATGATTGGTCCGCTATAGCATGCTGCCATGGAGTATAAAGTGGTCTGCACGTTTAATGGAGGTTGTTCGATATTGACTGTCGGAGTTGATAAGGATTGGACGCGTCGTGTTAGTACCCAACACTTGACTCGTACGGCTAAGGAGCTTCTCATGCAACGTCCATTGACCACCGAAGGTTTTGTGCATTGGGCTCGGAATACCAGTTATTCCGCGTATGTTTTGAGTTTGAACGTAGAGACCGAGATTATTAAACAGTTTGATGCCCCTCCTTTACGTCGCCATGATGGTGAAACTAAATTATTGTATAATTATCTCCCAATGGGAAGCTATCTATCTCTGTTGATTGGTCGCTCCGAGTTTTTATGGGAGGTTTGGGAGATGAAACCGGAAACGGGAGAATGGACAGAGGTGGCAAGCATCGACTTGGGAGCATATGAAAAGTGCACGTTTGAAGGGGTTTCGGCCTTGGATTGCAAACTCTGGCCGGTGGGTTGGTTGAAACTCGGAGAGGTGTTGGTCTTCAGAGTTCGCAAGTCCCATCATAATATTCATTCCAGTCGAACTCGGTTTTGCATTGCTTACAATGTCCGCACACATGAAGTTGACTCGTTTGAGTTAGAAGAATATTACGGCTCAAGTTGCCATATCGTCCATAGAAACAGATGCTAGGTACGTAATTTAATCTTTTTCTTGCTAAATGTCCATAGAATCAGCCTATATATAGCTTTCTTGAGACAGCAAGGTTCTATTTAAATATGGGTATTCTTTTTGTCTCCAGTATCATGTGAAAGACAGCAACCGATACGGAAAAACAGGGGAGTTTGTCTTAGTTTTCCTATAAGCTCGATACGCATTGTTCTCAAACTAAGTAAGAACTTACTTGTGAGTTATGATGTCTTCATAACGTAGCTGAAAACTGATCAGATAAAAGAAAAGAACAAATCCTACTGTATAGAAACTGATGCATGATGATAAAACTGCCATGTAGACAAAAATATTTGTATTGCTCAACTCAAACAACACCTCTCGCTCCAAATATAAAAAACACTCTCATACCAAATATTCTCCACCCAAATAAAGTTGTTCGCCCCAAAATATTAAACCACTCGACCTAAACTATTATCGCCTCTCGCCTCAAACATAAAAATACTTCATTGACCAAATATTTATTGTTCGGCTCAAATGAAATTGATCGCCCCAAATATTAAACTACTCGACCCAAATTATTATCACTTTTCGCCCAAACATGTAAAAACATACTCCCCAGATCAAATAACACCACTTGCCTCAATCATGAAACAATATCTTGAACCAAATATAACTATTCACTTCAAATGTATTAAAAAAACTCCATAAGAATGTATTTTTCCGGCAGAAAAGATGACAGCTTTGAGAAGATGAGTTTTTGTTTGATGGGTTTGGAGATTTATTTTGAGAGGATTTTTATTATTTGGGTCAATCTCCCATTTTCACAAGGACATTTTAGACTTTTTAAATCCAAAAATGGGTACAAACATCTTCAGTTCACTTATGGCATAAAAATATTTTACCTTTCAAAAATGGGTATTTTGGATCATTTGAGTGAACATAAAAAAGTTTTACCTTTCGAAAATGGGTATTTTGGATCATTTCCTCTATAATTTACTGTATCATACTTAGTTATATGTTTTTTTATTTGTCCATATAGTTTTTTCACTAATTAACATTTTATATTTCTTACATATTTTTGTGTGCAGATTTTTTTATTATCATTAATGAGTTTTATTTTTCTAGCTAATAAAGTCGACTTTATTCGTATCGCATATATCTAGATTTCTTATCTCTCTTGTCACCACTTAATTTATGCAATGCTTTGTGTGTTTCTGCTAGATCTCCTTCTCTCAACTGTCGTACTGATGATGTTGATATTGTGTTTGTTGATTCTGGTTTTTAGTTGAAGGTGCGTCCAACAGGAGAAACTCTCATTCGTGGTCCTCATAGGGATGGTGTTTATTGTTGGCCGTCGGCAGCTTCCTACGCCCTCACGACCAAACTTGTTCCCTCCTCATGGTGGCATCTTCGCCTTGGTCATCCTTCCTCTCAAGTCATGCGTCATTTAATTTTGTCTAAGCGTATAGAAACTAGTCTTGTGTCTGAGTCGATTTGTGGTTCTTGCAAGAGTCACCAGTTACCGTTTAGTGAATCTAGTCTCACGTCGTCTTTTCCGTTGGAACTTATTTTTTCGAATGTATGGACATTTCCTGTTTTGTCCTTTAATGGTTTCAAATATTATGTTATCTTTGTGGATCACCTTACCAAGTATGTTTAGCTTTATCAGCTTATGCATAAATGTGATGTTTTATCTACTTTTAAATCCCTAGCTTGTTGAAAATTATTTCAAACATAAAATCGAAACACTTTACTCAGACAATGGTGAGGAGTTTCTGGCCCTTCGTTCATTTCTTGGCGAACACGACATCATCATCTGACTTCTCCGCCCCACACTCTCGAACACAATGGTTTTGCCGAGCGACGATCGTCATATTGTTCAAACGTGGCTCACTTTGCTGAAGTTTACAGTTGTAATGGTTTGATATTGGAGCATCATGATAAGAAACAAAAAGATCTTTGTATGACAAATCGCGCAACGAAGCAACACTTTGCTCTCCCTTCATTTGTTTCTAAAATGACAATACAGTTATGTCGTATCATATGCTGTTGCTTCCATGGAGTATAAATTGGTTCGCACGTTTTATTCCTCTTATGGCACAACTTAGTGTGTGCGATATTGACTGGTGGAGTTGATAAGGATTGGACGTGTCGTGTTAGCACCCAACACTTATCTGTCACAGCCAACGAGCTTCTCAGACATCCATTGACCACCCAAGGTCTTGTGCATTGGGGTCAAAATGACTATTTGGTAGTGCCCCTGTATGTTTTGACTTTGAACGTAGACTAAAATTTATTACACAGATTCCTGTCCCTTATGTCATGATGGTGAAACTGAATTATTTGGTCGGTTCAAACCGGCAGTTCAACCGGTCAAAATGTATATATTGGGCGCGGTCAACGTCTGGTTTGAAATCAAATGATAAGATCAAGTGATCGTTGATGATCAGCGGTAGAGATAAAATGACCATTGATCAAACCGCTGTTTTCAACCGAAATCAGCGAGTTTGGTCCAAAATCGGCAGTTCTCACACCTGTTTCATTTTATTTTTTCCATAAATACCACTCATTCCCAACTCATTTCTCTCACATCAATCTTTATCTTCTATAATATCTCTATTCTACATTGTCCTCTTTGCAAATTTAATGATACTAAGTTTCTTTAATTATCAAGCCTTCCTACTCCTAAACTTAGTTAAGTTTAGTGTTATAATAAGTCCCCATTGGATTCAATAAGAAGGAAATGAAGAACGGGAACGAAACGAAATAGGGCGTTTCTAGCTCTAGTTTCGGATGAGCTTCTCCCAATTCTGTCTGGTAATAGAATAGGACGGCTTGCTCTGACCAAGACTCTACTTTTTGCTCTGTCTGTGGAGCGTATGAGAGGAGCCATCCGTGTCCAGCTTTATCCATCCATCCAATGTATAGCGRTTTCCATTTGACCATTTTGATGCGTCATTGGCGAACTGCTCAAATATGTTTCTTACTTTCTATTTATAATCCTAAATTTTTAATCCTACTTGTATTAATCTTATATAAAAGAAATGGCAAGCCGTGGAGGTTCTTTTCGTTCTCATCGAGCCGGTAAGGGGACGAGTATAGCACTCGATGACGACACCAATATCCATCCTTTCGGCTTATCACAATGCAACACTCCTTCGGTCGGTGACTACAATCTCAATTCCATCGACGAAAATTAGAGTGATACTGACATTGATCGAACTTATCGAGCACCGCCGCCTTTGACGATGAAGAAATGCCTATACCCGATCAAGAGGAGGTGGAGCACGATGATTTGCCTCCAAGAAACCCAACCCAAAAAACTCGTTCTCAAGCAACAACGGAGTTAAAATCCGACATTTTTAAAAAATATTTTCAAAAAATCAAGATCTCGCCACCCGCAAACGAGCCACCTCCGGAAGATGGCAAAAAATGAAAAAGGAGGTACCGTGTCACTTGCAACTATTATCCACCATCTTACCAATTTCTAGAAGGAGGAGGATATGAGAATGTGCACGACCAACTCAACAACAAACACTCCGACAAAGTCGGTATCGATAAGACTCAAACGTAACTACCAGGAGGACATGTAAGTACGAAGTCCTCTTCTTTCACTATAAAAAACAGCAGTTTTTTGAGGGAAAATCGAGGGAAAGATTCCCCCTCGAAAAAACTGAGGTAAAAATCGAGGGACTTCAATATCCCTCGATTTTTTTCGAATGAAATATTTTCCCTCGATTTTCCCCCTAGAAAATACGCCGTCAATATTTTTCGCCATAATTACCGAAGGAAATATCGAAGGATTTTCGAGGGAATTATTTTCGAGGGAAAATAACCCTCGGAAAAATCGAGGGGAGAAAAATTCCCTCGAAATTTTATTATTATTATTATTTTTTAAAAAACTGAAAATTCCAAGGGAATGAATTTTCCTCGGTTTCAAACCGAGGGATTCACATTTCCCTCGGTTTTTTCAAATTTTTTAAAAAATAAAAAAATAGAAAAAACG
>BMAC01000372.1:304712-324357 GCA_014905375.1 Phtheirospermum japonicum
ATACGATCGATCGATCAACTCCTTCGGTTGAAAATGCGAAGCGGCGAAGTGTCGTGATTTGGCCGAGAGGCCGAGGGGTGCGTCTCGGCGTCGTGGAACCACGGAGGTCGGGCGTCGATCGATAACTACGCATTTTCTATTTTGTTTAATTTTTTAAAAAACTGAAAATTCCGAGGGAATGGATTTCCCTCGGTTTCAAACCGAGGGAAATCCATTCCCTCGGTTTTTTTTTCAGTTTTTTTAAAAAATAAAAAAAAAGAAAAAAAAACATTAAAATGAGACAAATCTTATCATCTTAGGCACGTGGGGTGGTTTTGACCCAATTTCGATCGAAAAATATCAACGAGCACGTGCGTATCCACACGTGTCGTGTAATTCGACCAATAAGAAGATACGATCGATCGATCAACTCCTTCGGTTGGAAACGCGAAGCGATGAAGTGTCGTGATTTGGACGAGGGGGCGAGGGGTGCGTCTCGGCGTCGTGGAACCACGGGGGTCGAGCGTCGATCGTTTAGCACGCGTTTTCTATTTTAAGTAAAAAATTGAAAAAAAAACTAAAAAAATTAGTAAGAAATAAAAAAAAACCAAGATTTTACGAATGGGGCGGGGAAGGGTGCGTCTCGACATCGTGGAACCACGAGGGTCGGGCGTTGATCGATAACTACGCGTTTTCTATTTTTTACCGATTTTAAATGAAAAACTCGAAAAAAATAGAAAAGTTGGTAAAAAATAGAAAAAAAACCCATGGATTTACGAATGGAGCGAGGAGGGGTGTTTCTCGGCGTCCCGGAACCACGGGGGTCGGGCGTCGATCGATAACTACGCGTTTTCTTTTTTCTTTTTTTTTTGTAAAAACTGAAAATTCCGAGGGAATGGATTTCCCTCGGTTTCAAACCGAGGGTTACCTTTCCCTCGGTTTCAAACCGAGGGAAATCCATTCCCTCGGTTTTCTCAGTTTTTTTAAAAAATTAAAAAATAGAAAAAAAACGTAAAAATGAGACAAATTCTATCATCTTAGGCACGTGAGGTGGTTTTGACCCAATTTCGATTGAAAAATATCAACGAGCACGTGCGTATCCACACGTGTCGTGTAATTCGACCAACAACAAGATACGATCGATCGATCAACTCCTTCGGTTGAAAATGCGAAGCGGCGAAGTGTCGTGATTTGGCCGAGAGGCCGAGGGGTGCGTCTCGGCGTCGTGAATCCATGGGGGTCGGGCGTCGATCTTCTAGCACGCGTTTTCTATTTTTTTTTCGATTTTAAGTAAAGAATTGAAAAAAAAAAAATAAAAAAATTAGAAAAATTAGTAAAAAAACCCAAGAATTTACGAACAGGGCGGGGAAGGGTGTGCGTCTCGGCGTCGTGGAACCACGAGGGTCGGGCCGTCGATCGATAACTACGCATTTTCTATTTTTTTACGATTTTAAATGAAAAATGGAAAAAAACTCGAAAAAAATAGAAAAAATTAGTAAAAAATAGAAAAAAAAAACCCAAGAATTTACGAACAGGGCGGGGGAGGGGTGCGTCTCGGCGTCCCGGAAAAAAAAAATCCTATTTTGTTCTTATTTTTTTCGATTTTTTTTTTAAAATTGAATTAAAACCGAGGGATGTTGTTTTCCCTCGGTTTCAAACCGAGGGATGCGGAACCGAGGGAAACGAATTCCCTCGGAATTAATTCAATTTAAAAAGAAAATAGTAAAAACCGAGGGGGATTAATTATCTCGGTTTTCCGAGGGTCTGAATGCCCTCGGAATGTTTTCCCTAATTAAACAAGCGGGCAAGCTGCCTGCCTGTTCCTTTGCGCAGAAAAAAAGAAAGAAAGAAGAACAAAAAGAAAGAAAAAAAGACGAAAAAAAAAAAAGAGAAGAAGCTCTCCTCAGCCACCGCCGACCTCCGAGGCCAATATTGCTGATGGGCTTACCCTGTCAGCATATGATGTGCTGACAGCTCTAAACTTGTCAATATAAATGCTGACGGCTCTATACCCATCAGTAAATGCTGACGGGTTTCAATTAATATTTAGAAAAGTGTTGACGAGTTGTACCTGTTAGTATTTACTGATGGGCCTAATAATYCCATCAGTATACCAATATTGAAGCCAAAAATACTGATAGGTGTCGCCCGTCAGTAAATTGATTGCTGACGATTCAGCCCGTGAGCAAACTCTGATACTTTTATAGTGAATAGGTTTTACTATGGTAATACACCCCTTATTCAGATTTGACTGTTAGTATATGCTATTATTGCGATGTTTGTTTTTCAAATATTAATTATTCTTGTAATTAATTACAATACTATAAAACTCTAATATTTCTTAGTTATAATTATTTGTATTATTTAAATTAAAAACCAAATATTTAAACATGAAATGAATAATTAAATTTGAGTCCTCTACTTTTTGTATTTCTACTACTACCCAATGAATATATTATTTATGCAAAACTCCAATAACTATTTAAAATAATTTGTGAACCCGAGCCACAAATCATCTTACATTTTCAACCTCACCAAAACGTACTCGATTGAATTCCTAAAAATATGCTTCATCCCAACTCTGAAATAATTGTTAAGGGGCAAGCTGCCTGCTGTTCCTTTGCGCAGAAAAAAAGAAAGAAAGAAGAACAAAAAGAAAGAAAAAAAGACGAAAAAAAAAAGAGAAGAAGCTCTCCTCAGCCACCGCCGACCTCCGAGCCACCGCTTGCCGCCACTCTCCTCAGCCACCGCCGCTTGACGCCGGAACCTCCACAGCTCGCCTTCGCAGCCCGCCTTCGATACCGAGATGCATATCATATAACTATGGTATCTATTTATATAATATATTTTCAAAATTATAAAGAATTTGTCAATGTCATAGGCTAGGGATCGTTCGAACAATGTGATCGACGAAAACATTAGAAGTCTAGCTGAGGGTCCATTAAGATGTGTGAAAACGTATACCGGATATAAGATAAATGGTTATAGATTTCACACATTGGAGCACGAATCTAACAAAGCAACATCGAGCAGTGGAGTATGTATTAAAGGGTCAACTTATGGGGCAACCGAATATGATTATTACGGTCGTCTCATAGAAGTTGTGCAGCTCGAATACACCGGCCGAACGGAGAAAAACACATTATTGTTCAATTGCGAATGGTTTGATCCAACAACCGCAGGCACAAAAGTCCATCCAAATTATAAGATTGTCGATATCAATCATAAGCGTAGGTTCAATCGATATAAACTTTTTGTACTTGCTTCCCAAGCTGCACAAGTATACTATTGTGCATACCCAAGTTTGAGACGAGACGAATTGGACTGGTGGAAAACGTGTAAAATCAAGGCGATATCAAATGTTGAGTTTATCGAGCCTCTACCAAAAGAATCATTTCAAGAGGAAGTTGTAGATACACGCAGTCCGATTCAACTCGACGATGTCGATTTCCAGTTGCACGACCTCAATGATAATTACGTGGAGGAACTTGGTAATGAGACAAATGATGATACAGAAGAAGAGTTACTTACCGATCAAGATACGGATGAAAATGAGTTTGGTGATACCTTTAATAGTGAAGTGATTAGTTTGGTTGAAATATATGTAATTTATTTTTATTGCAAAACACACTTTTTTTTTAACTATTTTTTCTTAAAGTTTGGGTTTATTAATACTTTTAGTATATAATATATACTGGTATTTTATAAAATTCTCATATTATTATCTAATAATTTTATCAGATGCCATTGCGTCGAGTTTCCGGTAGCATGGGTCGATCAGATATGGGGTCGGCTAATCGTTTAACTAATTTCGACACCGACTACACGGGTCTCGGTATTGATCATTCAGAGCAGACACCTTATCATACACCGACGCAGACACCGACATCGCATACACCATCACAGACCCCGTCCGACGCAGGTACATCACGACGTCAGTTGATCCCACCACAGGGGTGGAGAGTTCTTGTTTTTATTGCAGGGAACAAGTAAATAAATAATTCTTAAAATTGTAATTATTATTGTGATTAAATTATATTCGTAATAAAAAAAAAACATAATTGAATACAGACTGCACAGCAAACAGGGCAAGGTGACCACTATACTTCGGGATATTTTTGAGAAAGAACTCCATCCCGCCGGGTGGTGCTATAAGGCGGTCCCTAAGGAGACTAAGGAGGTCTGGTGGGAGATGTTTAAGGTAATTATTATTTTATGTCCAAATTTGTTAATATCCGTAACTACACAATCATATGTATCAATTGAATTATAATTATTATTTTATTTTATAGGAGATTTGTTATTCGGACCGGGAGGAGTATAGTGATCAACGGTAACATGATGTATTTTTTCGGATGATCGGGGAGAAGTACGGGAGGCAGCTGAATGAGTATAAGCAGTATATTGCCTCCCATGGTGGTCAGAGGCCGGGATGCGTTATCGATTAGGTTTATAGGTAAATGATTCTATTATATGTTTTCTTATTAAATTAGAATTTTTTTATTTATAACATATAATTTATACCACGTTATATATCATGCATCTCAACTAGGGCTTGGAAGGTCGAGTGGGATAAGCCCGAGAACAAGGCCAAATCCGAGCAGTGCAGCCGGAACAGGAGGAGCGAGCCTGATGGGCCAAGTACTGGGATGTCGAAGCACACGGAGGGGGCTAGATCTAGTATCGATTATGCTTTGGATATCGTAAGTAATTTTAAAATATAATAATATAATATTTATTTATTTAATTTTAATGTTAATTATTTGTAAATTCTATTTGGACACAGGAGCGGGAGACGGGTGAGCCGGCTAAGGTGTACGATCTTTTTGTACGTACGCACCAAAATAAAGACGGCGCGTGGATCGATACGAGATCTAGTAATATTAATGTGAGTCTTTTTCTTATTTTTAACTTATTCTTTGGTTTTAATGTAGAATTTTAATACACGAGTTGTATTTCAGGAGGAGTACGAGCGACACCTGGAGAAGAAAAAGGAACGTGCGTCTTTTCAGGATGCGAGTAGCGTGGTTGACCCTGACCGGGTTTTCTTCGACATCGTCGGGTCGAGTAAGGGACGGCATTACGACATCGGCTCGTATGGGAAGGTGGTGGCTGCTGCGAAGGGTTTTTTCACAGGCCGCTCTTCTTCCACCTCCTCCCAAGCTGATAGGACCCACGTCAGAGAGCTCGAGGCACATCTCCAGGCTCAGAGGGAGGAGTTGGAGGTCACCAGGCGAGTTCAGGAGGCGCAGAGGGTGGAGCTTGAGGCGATCTAGTAGCAATACGCTGAGTCTGAGCGACGACGTGCGGAGCAGCTTGAGGAGCAACGCCGGTAGCAGGATGCATTTCAGGAGCAGATGAATGCCCGGATGGCTGACCTGTATGCTCGTTTCCAGCAGTCCCCCCCTCCCCATCCATTGGACAATTTGATTTTTATATAAACTTTGTTACTGTGTCAAACGCATGTAATAATTCTAAAATTTCAAATATTTTTATAATAATTGGTTAATTTATTTGTGATTAATGATTTTTTTTCAAACTTTTGGGGAATTTTAATAATTCAACAGGAATTAAAATTAAAATTAAAATTTAAAAAATATTTTAAAAAATAAATAAAAAACTGAGGAAAAATTCCCTCGGAAATCCCTCGGAAAATCAAAAATTCGAGGAAATAGTTTACCCTCGGTTTTCCGAGGGAACATATGGCCCTCGGTTTTCCAAGGGAACTTACCTCCTCGGTATTCCGAGGGAATAATAGCCCTCGATTTTTCGAGGGAACGTTCCCCTCGGTTTTTTGATGGAATATTTCCATCGATTTTTCGATGGATAACTGCCCCTCGGAAAACCGAGGTGTACATTCCCTCAGAGATTCCGAAGGCGGTCAGCCCTCGGTTTTCCCTTGGTTTTTTCGAGGGTTGTACGGGGGATTCTTACGAGGGTTGAGACCCTCGGTTTCATTTTTCGAGGGAAATTGCCCTCGAAAAAATTTACCGATGAGGGTTTTTTGGAGGGAATATTCCCCTCGGAAAACTGCTTTTTTTTTTGTAGTGTTTATTTACATATTTCGATGATACTCATAGAAAGGAATTAGCAAAATTTATTTCTTCTAGATATCTTCCTTTTAATTTGTCAATGATTATTTATATGAAAAGTTCACCTAACATTCTTTTAATCCCTAGAGTATGAGAGTCTCACGTTCTACCCTTACTCGTGATATTAAAAAAGTTATTAGTGAATCTAAGTTAACCTTAAGTAATGAATTTGCTAGTTTACCAAACAAAGTTTCAATTTGCTCAAATGTTTGGAGTGATCATTAGGAATGAAACTCTTACATGGGTGATACATGTCATTGGATTGATAATTCATAAACTTTACAAAAACGTTTGCTTGCATATAGAGATTTTAAACCTCCTCATAATGCACATAATATTTTTCAATTAATTCATTTGATTTGTCAAAAGTATGATCTAGTTGAAAAAAATATGTTACTACATTTGACAATGCAACTCCTAATACGGCGAGTGTTAATGAGATTATTAGTATTTATAAACCATCTATTGGTGGCTTATTTTTTTTCATATTAGATGCATATGCCATAATTTAAATTTGTGTGCTCAAGATGGTTTGACACTACTACAAAAAATGTCATTGGAACAAGGGTATAGGCATCGGTTGTAGTAAACAACCGATACCTAATATCGCGCGGGGTCTTTTTTATAATTTAAGAAAAATTATAGACATCGGTTGTTAAGCATAAACCGATGCCTGTAGTCGCGCGGGATTTTCTTGTAATAAATAAAAATTATATGCATCGATTTTACCAAACAAACGATGCCTATAATAGTCCAGGGAAATTTATGTGTATCGGTTATTTAGATACAACCGATGCCTATAATAATAAAAAGATTCAAATTTTTCATTAAAA
This sequence comes from Phtheirospermum japonicum, assembly GCA_014905375.1. Lineage (NCBI taxonomy): Eukaryota > Viridiplantae > Streptophyta > Magnoliopsida > Lamiales > Orobanchaceae > Phtheirospermum > Phtheirospermum japonicum. The sequence goes on from BMAC01000372.1 coordinate 311,617, forward strand.
TAAATAGGCATCGGTTAGTCAACACAACCGATGTCTATAATTAAATATGAGTGTTCGATTATTAAAAAGTAGAAAGTGAAAACTAAAAAGCCTCACAAACTGATTCTATTTTACCCTTTAAATTCTCAACAATCCAAACCCTAGAATTAGAAAAGAACCCAAAAAAAAAATCCCAATAAAGATCGATAAAAATTAAAAACTATGATCAAACGAGCTCACATAAATCGAAAATCCTCATTGCCCATTATTTGCTTGTCTATTTGTACTGTAATTCTCATTTTCATCTTAATCTTATCCCACCACAAACCCAGTAATTCAACTTTTCTGAGTTCCAACCCAGTTGACTCAGATTCCTTAGCGCTGCCTGAGCTGCCTCGATTTGCGTATTTTATTTCGGGTACAAGCGGCGACAGCAGGCGGCTGAAGCGCCTACTTCATGCGTTGTACCATCCGCGAAATTACTATTTGCTCCACCTGGATTTTTCCGCCTCCGATTCGGAAAGGCTTGAGCTCGCCAAGTATGTCAAGTCTGAAGCAGTAATTAATCCAGAGGTTTAAAAATGTGATGGTGATGGGGAAGGGTTTGGTCACTCCGAAAGGCCCAACGATGACGGCGTCGACGCTACACGTGATCGCAATTTTGCTGAAGTAGGCGAATAGATGGGATTGGTTTGTTATTCTCGGAGCTTCGGATTATTCGACCATGCGAGTTTTTTTTTAATTTATTTTCAATTTAATAAATAAATAAATTTTAGGTTTGAGATTGTGGCATCTTAGATTTGTTATTTAAGTTAATTTCGAGAGTAAAATGGGTTTCATTACTTCTTGGATTGTGAATTTTTAGTTTGTGAGCAGGTGAAATACGATATGGTCTTTTTATTTTTAATGTGTTTCTTTGGGCTCTTTTTCATTGCTCTATCTTTTTTTTTTTTAATGTGCGAATGATTCACAAGAGATGTAGGTAAAGAACCTTTTTCACTTTAAAACATTGTGTCTTATTTTCTTCCAAGCATCACACGACCTTATCTATATCCGACACACTACAAGAAAACCCTCTCTTCTATATAAGTTATTTTTTAGAAGGATCTAGTAGTGTAATTTTTGGTAATTATCTTGTCATTTCTTGCTAAATTTTCTAGAATTATGAAATAAATTGGGTTTTCCATCTTTTGAAAAACAAACAAACAAAAAAAAACTTGTTATTAAACTTTTTAATCTTTTTTTTATTTTTTCTGTGTTCGCGCATGGTGTACAGGCCAACGCAGCATCAGGAATGGCAGTGCATGATGACTGCAAACTGAAGTTTATGGATCTGAAAACTGAACGAACTCATCGCTTCATATTATTTAAGATTGAGGAGAAGCAAATCATTGTGGAGAAGCTTGGTGAACCTACTCAAACCTAGGAGGACTTTACTGCATGCATTCCTACTGACAAATGTCGATATGCAGTTTTTGACTTCGACTTTATGAACAAAGAGAATGTCCAAAAGAGCATAATTTTCTTCTTTGCGTGGTAATTTTCCTTCCTGTTGATTATAGTTAATGCATATCGGCATTCTTTGTTTACATTATATTATCTTTGTGTTAAGGTCCCCTGACACTGCAAAGGTGAGGAACAAAATGATATATGCTAGCTTTAAGGACAGGTTCAAGAGGGAATTGGATGGCATTCAGGTTGAGCTTCAAGCAACCGATCCAACTGAGATGGGTCTTGATGTTTTCAAGAGCCGTGTCAATTAAGAATCTGGAGTTTTGAGCCATGTAAAATGGTACTTTTTGGATCTTTGGAACTACGCTTGAATTTTAATTTGGTTATGATGTAGTGAGGGCTTATTGATTTATTTGTGGTAGGTTTAGGGTTTCTTTCGTTGTGAAGGTTGAAAAGGGCTGCTTATGGCGTCGAGAAGGATATTGAAGGAGCTCAAGGATTTGCAGAGGGACTTGTCGACGTCTTGCAGCGCCGGTATATGGTAAAGTACCAAATTTACGGGTTTGTTTTTAAAAAACAAAATATTCCTTGAATTAAATCTGCAATCTAGACGAAAGCCATCAGGACAACGTAAGATCTTTCCAAACCAAAAAAGGGCACGCTGGATATATAGTTCCTTTGTTTAAGAACTTTCAACTCCTCTTTTCCTATAAATAAATGTATTTAAAATATTGTATAGTGAGAGAGAGAGAAAGGGAGAGGAAGTAAAGGTAGATGATAAAGCATTTCTTAATTTTTTTTTGAAGATCTGTTTTGGTATGCGTCTCTTTACCTTGAACTTTTCTGTGGATGATGTCGATTCACATGCTCGTTCCTTTTTTTTTTAATTAGTTGAAATTTCAATATATTTATGAGAAATTTATACCTGTTAGGCTGTTTGTGAATTTCATTTAAGCTCTGCTATGCTGGATCAGATGAATTGACCATATACTATTTGTATATGTGTTTGTGGTTATGTATATAGCCTCTCTCTCTCTCTAACTTTTTTTTTTAAATGAATTTCTGGTTGATTGAAATCATATCCACTATCTGAAGCAGGCCCAAAAATTGGAGAATATGGACTTGATTAGTCCCAGGCAGTATTTTGATTTCAATGATCTCACGTATTAAAACAAAGGAGGCTGTGAGGACTAGTATTTTGTCCAAGAGGTGGGCTGATCTGTATAAATTCGTGCCTACAATCAGTTTCATTTTCTTGGACTTTGTTGACCGTGACACTTATTGCGACCTTCTAATTTTATTTTTAACTTACAAAAAGGACTCCACACCAATTAAGTTTAATTTTTAAAATTTCTGCCTATTTCAACTTTTTTTTTCTCCTCATTAGGTTTTCTCCAGCTACAACAATAGGAAGAAGATTTTAGAGAAGTATCTTGTTCATGATGATTAGGTTAAAAATAATGCAATTTCCTTTTAATTTATTGCTTATGGACATTTTACCCATTCCTGATTTCACATTATGTAGTCTAGAGAAATTGCCGAACCCAATGAGGGAAATCAAGGTTCAAAAGTCAGTTATCAACATCTCCGTGGTTGAAAGTGGCTATCTTCTCACCAGAGATTCTAAGGTAAATTTCAGTGACACAATGTGTTATCTTGCACATGCACTATATCATTTTCTTTGCCTTTTTGATTTGTTTTAATTATTTTTGTTCATTCAATGTTTCTGTTTTTTCCAGGTAAACACATGTCTTCTCTAATGGTAATTTTATTTTTACTATATCACGCACTATATCACTTATATGGTTGAGAATTCTTCAGTTGTTTAGTTTATTTTTACTAATGTTTGAGTCACATTCTTGCTATGAAATGTATGACAAAAAAAACTAATATTTTCAGTGTCATAGTCAATTTTTTAATTATTTTGATATTTTAGGTTGCATCTAGAATTCTATTTAATTTGAAGGTTTGTGTGAATTCATGGGGAATATTAAAGTTTCCTTTCCTTTGCTATTCTGAAGATTTTTTAATGATAATTATAATGAACTTGTGTGCTTGTATTGTCTAGTTCATTTCATGGCTACTCTTAATGCTATTTTTGCTCATGCTTTGGGAAACATATTAGAGGATGAAGAATTTGGTTTTTGTAGATAGGTTTCAGGATCATGATGCCCAATATACTGCGGGAATCGATGCCTAATGTATAGATATTAGGCATCGGTTGTTTGACAAAACCGATGTCTATATCTATACAAGGCATCGGTTGTTTGACCAAAAATCGATGCCTAATGTATAGATTAGGCATCGGTTTTGGTCAAACAACCGATGTCTATGTCTATTATTAGCATCGGTTGTACAACCGATGCCTAAAGTCCAGGTTATAGACATCGGTTGTAGAACCGATGCCTATTAGCAAAAATAACCGATGCTGTTGGGGGTTCTCTGTAGTAATGTGAATGTTTTGAAAAAATGGACTTTCTCCCACTAAAGAGGCGGTCACGTGTATTCATAGAAATAAATTTTTGCGGGCGAGATTTTTTAAGGAAAACGGGTTTGAAGGAAAAAAAAATTTAACCGATGTGCCTACTCGTTGGAACTCTACATATAAATTATTGAATGATACATATTCGTATAGAGAGGTTTTGTGTCCATTTTCTGGCCAACAAGAAACTGGATTTGTGTTATATACAAACCAATGGATTACATGTAATTATTTGAAAAAAATAAATAAAGGTGTTTAATGATGCTACTGATTTATTTTTCGGTGTTTTTTATCCTACTTCTCACCTTATTGTTGAATATTGCGTTAAAATTGCATTCATCTTTAGGGAGTGCATGAAAAATGAACGATTGGAAGAATGTGTTGTTCTACGAAACGAGAATGGTTGAAGTATTTTTATTACATTCCAAATATATTTTTAGTTGCTACATTATTAGATCCTAATAATAGAGAAAGTAGTTTAGAACTTTATCTTAACAGTTATTATGATGCTTTATTGCCGTTTGAAGAGTTTGAATATCATTCCGTTGAAAATATTATTCAAAATGTGAAATATTCTTTATTTGATATATTTAAAGAATATAGTATAAAATTTGATGGTCCTCTTCCTATGAGTACTTATGGGCAACAAACTTCTATTAGAAGTGCTAATCCTAGTAGAAGTGGGGACGACAACGATGAAATTGAGGGATTTCAGGATTTTTTAAAACAATAAAAAAAAAATCACGAATGGGGCGTTCGGGTTACTCATTCGGTTCTAACCCTTATCGAGAACTTGAAGCTTATCTAACAATGGCTTTTGAGTATGGAACGTTGGGGAAAAATGAAGTCGACAGCGAGTTTGATATTTTAAATTGGTGGGTATCGAGAAAATCACTTTATCCCGTTGTTAACATCATTGCGAGGGAGATATTGGTCATTCCCGTATCAACCGTTTCAGTCGAACAAGCATTCAGTGAAGGGGGGTACATGCTGGACVAGCGGAGATCCAAAMTTACACCTCACAATCTCGAGTGTCAAATGTTRTTGCATGATTGGGTCAACGYCGATCGACGGAAACAAAAAAACGTTCTTAGTGAAGATGAAGAGAGCGAGACGTATTATGATACTACGGGATCTAGCAACGAGTTGGTAAATGGATGAGTATGAAACCCCGGCACCACCGCTTACGATTCTTAAGGTAAGTGAGAACTACGTGGACTTTGATTTACAAGGTAAGGGATACGTAGACGACTATCTTCAATTATTTGAAATTAAAATTTCAAATTTTAATTTCAAATATTTGAAAATAATTCAAGTCCATCTTTTTTTTGAATTTATTAAAAATATTATTTCTATTCTCTCACTTAACTTCAAATTTTCAAAATTCTTCTAATATAAGTTTTTTTTAATTTTAACTTCAAATATATTAAATGGTTCAATTACACATTTTTTTAATAAATTCAAAATTTCAAAGTATTAGTTCTATTTTCTCACTATAACTTCAAATTCTCAAGATTCTTCTAATATAACTTTTTTTATTTTAACTTCAAATATTTTAACTGGTTCAGTTTCACATTTTTTTTTAATAAATTTAAATTTTCAAAGTATTAGTTCTATTTTCTCGTTTGATCTCATACATTTTTTAAAAAATATATAATAATTAAAGATAAAAAAATTTAATTTCAAAAATCTCAGATATTCTAATTAAAATCTCTTATTTTAACTTCAAATATCTGAAATAGTGCTTCAAACTTAATTTATTTTTAATAATTTTGAATTAAGTCAAAGTGTTATTTTTTTTTTTCACTTATTTAATTATATTTTTTTAATAAAATAAAAAAAAAAAACATGGGGAAAAAACCAAAAAACATGAATTTTAAATGTTTAGAAAGGGGAAAAGAAACTGGCCAAACCAAACCGTGAACCGGCGATTTGCAAACCGCCAGAAACTAGCTGGTTTCACGGTTCGGTTCCGGTTCGAGGTTTCCGTCGAAACCGAACCGGCGGTTCGAACCGTATTGTCTACATATGATGAAATGTTCTCAACATCGGGAAAAAGACTCTTAAGTAAAGAAGAATTGGATGCGGCGAGAAATTATGTTTTACTGAACTGTGAAGAAATTCAAGATTTTATCAGGCTCAAAATTCCAATATTTATAAATTTGTAATGATATATTAGTTATGTAATAAACTAATATAGTTTTAATTTTTATTCATATGCAGTGTCTTCAGGAAGGCAGTAAAACAATCTCAACCAAACATTACAGATGGTGGACAAAAAATTAGAAAGTGAATTTGCCAATTAGTTTGAGAGATATGTGAGTTCTTCTAAAATAATTATATACATTTGTGACACATATATGTTTATTACTTTCCATCGTTATAGGCACAAGATCCCTTGAATAATGTCATCGATAAGTACATTAAGAGTCTAACATTAGGTCTATCACGATATGTGACTCATATCATGGTTGCAAGATAAACGGATACAAATTTCACAAAGTTGCATACATATCAAATAGATCAATTTCGAGCAGTGGTGTCTGTATAAAAAAAAAAAAATATGGGGATGATGAGTATGATTAATATGATCATCTCGTAGAAGTTTTTAGACTCGACTATAAAAGGTTGCCCATGCTCAACTGTGGCTGGTTTGATCCAACTCCCGTAGGCACAAAGGTTCATCCTCAGTATAATCTTGTCGATGTCAATTATAAACGTATATTCAATCTCTATGAGCCATTTGTACTTGCTATCCAAACTGTTCAAGTTTACTACTGGCCGTATCCGAGTTTGAAACGAGATAAGTTGGATTGGTTGGCAACGTGCAAAATTAAAGCGAGATAATAATAGATTTTTTCGAGTCTAAGAATGCACATAATTGAAGGACGAAGATTTTCAATTACATGTCGACCTTATTATTAATGAATCAGATGAACTAGATGAATTTGTCAATAAGGCAGAGGAGGAGACAGAAAATGAGTTTCTACCAAAGATGAAGATACGAAAAAAATATGAGTTTAATGATAACCTAAATAGTGAAAGTATCGGTTCAGATTAATTATAAAATTAATACATAAATATATAGTTGAAATTATATTAATTTATTTATCTTGAGATTTAGTTGTGCTTAAATTTTAATATTTCTTAGACGAGAAGTAGAGCTCATGGACGTTCTTCTCTAGGACCATCTTCGAGCCGTGCTTCTCTTGGTTCATCATCCTCGACTCATCATCACTTAGAGGATGAAGATGATGATATGATAAACTTATCAGCATCAACTTCGTCGACCGTCAGCCACCCCGTCCACTGCTAGTACATCAAGAGGCCTCATGCCACCACGTCTTGGTATGACCGAGGTCTATGTCTTCCCCCCGAGGTAAGTAACTTTAATTTAATTTTTATTGCTAATAGTCTCTTTATGTTAGTATATTTTTCTAATAAATCATATATTTTACCGGGCTACGCAATCACTCAGTGGAGTTACCGATGATTCTTCGGCTGATCCATGAGGCTCGTGTACACCCCAATGGGTGGAAGTACGGTCATATTCTCCAGTCTCTTCGTCAGTTTTGGTAGCCCAAAATTTATGTAATTAACGAATAATGTTTTTGAAATTGTTATATATAATAATTTTTATTAATTAAATTGTTTTTTTTTTTTGTATTGCAGAGGCACTATAATTGAGACCCCAGTTTGTGTTCTAAGGAGGTCGTATAGCGTAACTTTTATAATTCTATGGCTCACTCATGGCGCAGCCATTTCCACGGGTGGAAGACAAAGTGGAGAACGGAGGGAAGGGTGCCCGCGTGCGTTGGAGAAGACATCTGGAGGAGATGGTTAATGGAGTTTGAGAAGTCAAATAATAAGAAGTAGTCCGAGCAGCCGATCAGGAATACGATGAGCGAGCTCGACGGACCTGGTACTTGGATAGCCAAGCACGGAGGTGGGTCTCGAACTACAATTGGTCATGCACGTCAGCTCGTAAGTAAATTTAAATATATTTGTAAACTATATATATATATATATATATATATATATATATATATATATATATATATATATATATATACCATTTTCTAATCCTTGTAAAAGTAAAATCATACATCAATCAAAATAATTGTAAAAGTAGTATTATAGACGTCTAGAGGCAAAACGTGCTTCAACATAGGATCCTGTCAATGGTAACGAGGACAAGGTCTATCTAGAAAACCGTCAGAGTGAAGAAGGGTCATCGATTTGGCACGAGATGCTTAGGAGATCTTTTGTATTCAAAGACTTCAGAGGCGTTACATCATCTGCTCCAGATAGCCGTGTCAGGGAGCTCTAAATACAGTTGGATGCGTTGAAGAGCCAGGTCGAGACTCAACTCGAGGTGAATGAACGTGCACATCAGGAGCAGCTTTAGGCAATGCGCGAGGCACATGCTTGTGAATGGCTCAAGATGCAAGCGACTCTCCATCAGCAGGTTATGGAGGAAGTTGTCACAGCGATGAGAGCGCGACGTCATCGGCCACCCTCTAATTTGGATGGTGGTTCTCCAGATGATTCTGTATAGTAGTAGTGTTAGGAACATAATATTTATGTTTGATGTTTTATTTAAATTATATACATTATAGGATATTTTAATTAATTATATTTTATATTTAATTTTATATTTTTCTGGGACAGGCAAATTATGTTTCGGATTTGATTTTTAATTGTGACACAGGTACTAGTAAAAAAAATTAAATTAAGTTAAAATTAATATATATATATATATATATATATATATATATATATATATATATATATATATATATATAAAATATGCTGGCGGCATGGTGGTCGTCAACAAAACCTGAGAAAGCTGACGGGTAAGACCCGTCAGCATAATTTGATATTGCTGATGGGCTTACCCTGTCAGCATATGATGTGCTGACAGCTCTAAACTTGTCAATATAAATGCTGACGGCTCTATACCCATCAGTAAATGCTGACGGGTTTCAATTAATATTTAGAAAAGTGTTGACGAGTTGTACCTGTTAGTATTTACTGATGGGCCTAATAATTCCATCAGTATACCAATATTGAAGCCAAAAATACTGATAGGTGTCGCCCGTCAGTAAATTGATTGCTGACGATTCAGCCCGTGAGCAAACTCTGATACTTTTATAGTGAATAGGTTTTACTATGGTAATACACCCCTTATTCAGATTTGACTGTTAGTATATGCTATTATTGCGATGTTTGTTTTTCAAATATTCATTATTCTTGTAATTAATTACAATACTATAAAACTCTAATATTTCTTAGTTATAATTATTTGTATTATTTAAATTAAAAACCAAATATTTAAACATGAAATGAATAATTAAATTTGAGTCCTCTACTTTTTGTATTTCTACTACTACCCAATGAATATATTATTTATGCAAAGCTCCAATAACTATTTAAAATAATTTGTGAACCCGAGCCACAAATCATCTTACATTTTCAACCTCACCAAAACGTACTCGATTCAATTCCTAAAAATATGCTTCATCCCAACTCTGAAATAATTGTTAAGGGGCAAGACTCTTGTCAGACCGAACTAACGGATCATCCGTTAGGCCAAAATTTCATACCGCTATATTATAATACAAAAATCAATACATTATAGTAAAAAGTCAATACATCATAATACTAATACAAAAACCAATACATCATAACACGGGTCAGTTATTTATGAAAAACCAATACATTTGAGTACAAAAATATTCAAAAACCAATACATAAGAGTATCGGATCAGATGACCTAACGGGTTATGATCCGTCAATCTGGCCTAACGCAAGTCATTGCCATTGTTAAGATAGTTGTGAAAAGGCTCCAAATTGGTTTAAACCAAAAAACTCTTCACCCTCTTCTGCCCCAAAAATTGGAGCCCTAGAATTGACCTAATCCCCAACACCTTAATCGGTGAAGAAATTTGTTACTGAATATAAATTCGTCAAATTATCGAAAAACACTTGAATGAATCATGGCTACTTCAAACTATTTTTGTAGGTTATACGCCTTTTTATATGTCTTTTTTTGATTCACGGTATTTGTATAAAGCTTGTTTATGATTAGAAATTAAAGTTGTTTGTAATATGGAGTATTTGGTGTTTGGCGAGTGTTGTGTAATATATTTTCCATGCACGTTACAGCTCATTATTGTCATGTGGTCTAAAAGAAAATTGTGGCAATATGTTGATTGAATATTTCCACATGAATTTTCAAATTCCTGTCGTGTTTATGTTAGACATTGGTCAACTATTCATGTTTGGTAATGTAATTTTGTTTGGTGAGTTGATAATATGCCGTCGTTCCTTCCAGGTCAGATAATTACGTTAATTTTTGGCGAAATTAAATGTTATTATTTTGATTTGAATACCTCTCACCTCTAATGTTGATGCAATATTATCGAAAAAGCATGGAATGATATCGTGGGTGGTTCAAACCATTGTTTCAGTTCAAAAATCTTTGCACGACTTTTTTCAATTAAGAGTGTTTGTAGAATGTATATCTATGATCACGGTTTAAAGTTGTTTAGATGTGGAGAAATTGATGTTCTTTGAGTTTTGTATAATTATTTTTAACATGTTCATTGCAATTCATTATTGTGTCGTGTTGTTTGAAATATAAATGTTGCAGTGTGTTTGTAATAGAAGGTTTCCTTGTGAATTAGGAAATTTTTGTCTGTTTTATGTTGGGGATTGAGAATGACTTTCTATTTGTTGAGTTGATAATCCCCTTGTCATTCTGTCTAGGTCAAATTATTATGTTGATTCTGAACACATTTAAGCAATCGAGAAAGATAATACTCGGGAATTATAGGACACTTCTCAAGGGGCAGCGAACTATTGGAGTGAAATGAGTGTATAAAATCAAAATAAAGTTCGATGGTAAAATTGATCGAAACAAAGTGAGGCTCGTGCAAAGAGGATACAAGCAAAAATATAGAATCGAGTATGGAGAATTTTTTGCACGAGTTGCTTGGCTGTACTATGAGGATGATGATATTTGTTGCTACTCACCATAATTGGAGGATCTATAAGTTGGAACAATAAAAGGAGCATTTTTGAATGGGATCCTTCGGTCTGAAGGTTTATCATGAAGGGACGAGGAAAAAAGAGCGTTTAAAACAAGTCATTGTACAACTTAAAGAAAGCCCACCCTGCATGGAATTCTCACATTTATATGTCAACTCTAATGATGAGGCTGAATACTGAAGTTTCATTTTTGTGCTATCTTTCAGTTATTAGTTAGCTGGATAAGTTGGAACGAAAAGCAAAGAATTATTCATTGTAACTTCATATTTGAAGTTGGAGGGTATTGAGGATTTCCTTGCGTCATTTCGGAGTAGCTGCAAAATGGGATTATGTGTTTCCGAACGAATGAATACTCTCGCCTTCCTCGTACCTCAACTCCCGCGTAGCGATGTATCTCAATTCTTGCTAATAAACCCTTCGGATTAAACGATTAAAAACCAAAAATAAAATATAAATGTCCAGCGCCCACCAATAGTGCTCCGCCGGCAACCGCCCGATCCACATGTGTTGGATACCCATGTGAATACTGTTTCGACTCTGAGTACAACTGAGGAAGAAAACAACTCGGAGATACGATTTCCTTTTTCCATGCATCTGTTTTATTGACAATTTTGGAACAAAATTACAAAGTAAAAAACAATTGATTGCTTACAAGTAAAAAAAAAAAAAAAGGTTGATCGCTTAGCGGTGTACTGGTTTGTTTGTTTGTTTAAATTATTTGGGTTGAGCAAAAAGTCCGTTGATGAAAGTAAAATGTAACCTCCCGCTGGCAACCCTATATAAGGGTGAAGACTCCTTCACTTTCCTTACACGAATACACCTGAACATACGAAAATCACCTGAACTCTCCTGCATACATAGTTTTCTGCATTTTGTTTTTGTACGTAGCTCGTTCCACTTTCTTCCAGGTCGCCGGAGCTCTGGTATTTACGGTGCTGTAATACCAGAGATGAAGTCGTTTTCATCTTTAAAGACGAATAGCCAAAAATCGAAGGGCACTACCGAGGCTATTTCGTCTTGCGGACAGAGAACTTTTCTCGATTCGACTTGATACTTTTACAGTTTCTGTTTTCTACTATTTCCAGTTTGCGATTTACTTATTTCAGTTCTTATTTGTACTCGATTCAGTTGTAATAGTTTCTAACACAAACCACTTTATACTCCATGGTAGCAGCAGCATATGCCATGGCTGAACGGTTAGTTGCTGTAGGATAAAACGGGAGGTAGAGCAAAGTGTTGCTTTGTTGCGGGGATTTGTAATATAAAGATCAATGCGGTTCTTAACATGACACTCCAATATCAAACTTTTACAGCTGGACAAAACGTTGCGTGTGAACTTGTAAATCAAAGTTAGATATCTCGATTTGACCTTTTTGAGTTGCAACGAAAAATTGGTCGATCTCTTTTGGAACCCAGTTCCTGGATGAGAAGTCCACACGTCGATTGCTGGAAGTGGGCACGTACGAAATCACGGTGCGGACTATTTGGTACCATTTTGGGCAAACGAGCCTTGAGGAGTAGTAAATATCTTGAGCTGGGACCCGTACAAGAATCTCGAATATTACATCATCTGGAAGAGACTCCATGTTGTTGTTGTTTTTAGCATCTCTCTTTTTACATCTTTTGAAATTATGAGGGCGTGTTTGGTCAGCCACATATGAACAATTGCTCCCATCAGCCATCTGAATAATAATATCAAATACAGGTTGTATTTTCAAATTATGAATTTTACACAACCATTTTTTCCAACCAATGTGGCAATTTAGCCTAAATCG
>BMAC01000372.1:324382-353662 GCA_014905375.1 Phtheirospermum japonicum
AGCCCTCTTAATGACGTCCTTAAAGGCGTCATTAAGTCATTCAAACAGGCAATCATCTGGCAGCATGAACCCTGGACAGGTTTAGCGTGCAGATGCATTGCATGTTTGAATTCGTACGTTTTAGAAACGTCTGAACGGTCAGGAAGAGTTCAAAAGTTTAACAGGTGCGTGAAGGTTCAAAAAAGTAAACCTGGTTGAACTAGGACCAGGACCCCACACGGACCACCGCAATCGGACCAGCCAATTCGAACCAATTGCCCAAGACCCCAGAGCTTAGGACCGAGACCGAAGTCCGGGTCCGGGACCGGGCTCGGATTCGCTCGACTCCGCCGAGGCGGACTGGCGAACCCAAGTCCAAGAGCCCGCGTAAGCTTTGTTTACACAAAACCCACAACACTCTCTGTCCCACTTGATGTACATTAAAGAAATGAAATCATTTTTAAACTCTCTTACACATTGACTAACATTCAATGTGGGATAATCGATAAAGGCATTAAAGCAAACCGTTCAACTTCCAAGCATCATTTCTCACTCACCAATAAATGGATTTGAGAAATTCAAAATGCTACGATTATCTACACGACACCTAAATTAATCCTATACAATTCGTTACAACGAATTATTGCTGTACCATTTAATTAGAATAATTCCAATTTTATAACAATCTCCCACATGAGTGAGAAACTCCAAAAAATGAAAATATGAATGGAAATACATAGCTCAGTCCTTAAGAGACAATAGAGAATAGGGATAGGTGGCTTGTGGCCTTGAACCCTCCTTAGTTAATACTACCGAGAATATCGGGCGGATTAGTGAACATAATTCTTAAACTATTCCCCTTTTGTGGTATACTAGACAATAGTACCAACTCACTAAGGTGTGTAACCTCCCGCTGGCAACCCTATATAAGGGTGAAGACTCCTTCACTTTCCTTACACGAATACACCTGAACATACGAAAATCACCTGAACTCTCCTGCATACATAGTTTTCTGCATTTTGTTTTTGTACGTAGCTCGTTCCACTTTCTTCCAGGTCGCCGGAGCTCTGGTATTTACGGTGCTGTAATACCAGAGATGAAGTCGTTTTCATCTTTAAAGACGAATAGCCAAAAATCGAAGGGCACTACCGAGGCTATTTCGTCTTGCGGACAGAGAACTTTTCTCGATTCGACTTGATACTTTTACAGTTTCTGTTTTCTACTATTTCCAGTTTGCGATTTACTTATTTCAGTTCTTATTTGTACTCGATTCAGTTGTAATAGTTTCTAACACAAACCACTTTATACTCCATGGTAGCAGCAGCATATGCCATGGCTGAACGGTTAGTTGCTGTAGGATAAAACGGGAGGTAGAGCAAAGTGTTGCTTTGTTGCGGGGATTTGTAATATAAAGATCAATGCGGTTCTTAACATGACACTCCAATATCAAACTTTTACAGCTGGACAAAACGTTGCGTGTGAACTTGTAATCAAAGTTAGATATCTCGATTTGACCTTTTTGAGTTGCAACGAAAAATTGGTCGATCTCTTTTGGAACCCAGTTCCTGGATGAGAAGTCCACACGTCGATTGCTGGAAGTGGGCACGTACGAAATCACGGTGCGGACTATTTGGTACCATTTTGGGCAAACGAGCCTTGAGGAGTAGTAAATATCTTGAGCTGGGACCCCGTACAAGAATCTCGAATATTACATCATCTGGAAGAGACTCCATGTTGTTGTTGTTTTTAGCATCTCTCTTTTTACATCTTTTGAAATTATGAGGGCGTGTTTGGTCAGCCACATATGAACAATTGCTCCCATCAGCCATCTGAATAATAATATCAAATACAGGTTGTATTTTCAAATTATGAATTTTACACAACCATTTTTTCCAACCAATGTGGCAATTTAGCCTAAATCGCATTAAAGCAAACCGTTCAACTTCCAAGCATCATTTCTCACTCACCAATAAATGGATTTGAGAAATTCAAAATGCTACGATTATCTACACGACACCTAAATTAATCCTATACAATTCGTTACAACGAATTATTGCTGTACCATTTAATTAGAATAATTCCAATTTTATAACAATCTCCCACATGAGTGAGAAACTCCAAAAAATGAAAATATGAATGGAAATACATAGCTCAGTCCTTAAGAGACAATAGAGAATAGGGATAGGTGGCTTGTGGCCTTGAACCCTCCTTAGTTAATACTACCGAGAATATCGGCGGATTAGTGAACATAATTCTTAAACTATTCCCCTTTGTGTATACTAGACAATAGTACCAACTCACTAAGGTCTTAAAATTCTTCCGTTCTCACGTTTGTATCCGTTTCTGGCCATGGACAACTTCTTTGGATTCAAAAGCATTCAGCAGAAGCGGCCCTCACTTCTCGCTTACATAGGTGATTCTTCAAAACCAGCATTCTGTCATACCCAAGTCAAAGACCTGCACAAGAATCATTAAAAATCAGAGATTTATCCTCACCGCAAGACAGATTAAAAACTCTACTTTTGCCGTTAAGCAATAGGGTCGTAGAGTTTTACTTACCCAAACTTTTATAGTTTAGTTTTCCCATTGAACCAAGTTTGTGGGATCTCCACTCATCATGGTTGGGTTTCCACTACAATCATCTTTAAGTTGTGGATTTCACTCCCATTCCTTCAAGCAAACTTGTACATCTGATCTCGAGCAATGTTCTTAGTGAATGGATCCGCTAGATTATCTATCGACCTTACGTAGTCAACTGAGATAATCCCACTCGATAACAGATGTCTTACGGTGTTATGTTTCCGACGAATATGTCGAGACTTACTGTTATACAAACCACTTCTTACCCTTCCAATAGCAACTTGACTATCGCAGTGAAGCATAACCGGCTGCACGGGTTTCTCCCAACATGGAATATCTTCCAAAAATTTACGAAGCCATTCTGCTTCTTCACCTGCTTTGCCCAAAGCGATAAACTCGGATTCCATGGTTGATCGGGTTATACATGTCTGTTTAGTGGATCTCCAAGAAACAGCTCATCCCCCAATTACAAACACATATCCACTTGTTGACAGAGAGTCCTTTGTGTCGGATATCCAATTTGCATCACATTAACCTTCAAGTACCCTGGGGTATCTACCATAATGTAGCCAAAGTTCAGAGTATACTTTAATTATCTCAAAACTCTCACAAGCGCTTTACAGTGTTCTCTACTCGGATTGCTTGTATATCGACTCAGTTTGTTTAACGAGCAAGCTAGATCAGGTCTTGTACAATTAGAGATGTACATCAAACATCCAATGATCCTAGCATAGTCCTTCTGAGCAACAGGGTCACCTCTTTTCTTACTTAAGTGAACATCGAGTTCCATCGGTGTCTTTGCTGGAAGACTATCGAAAGCATTGAGTTTCTTGATCACTTTCTCAATGTAATGAGATTGTGATAAGACAATTCCATCTGAAGTTCTTATGATTCTTATGCCAAGAATAGTGTCAACAACTCTCAAATCCTTCATGTCAAAATTCCTTTTTAGCATGAGTTTCCTCTCGTTAATCACTTGTAGGTTGCTACCCATGATTAACATATCATCTATATAAAGACATACTATAACAAGTTTGTCATTAGTATTCTTAATGTAGACACACTTATCGCACTCGTTTATCTTGAAGCCATTTAACATCATCACTTCGTCAAATTCCAAGTGTCATTGTAAAGGTGCTTGTTTCAAGCCATACAAAGACTTAACAAGTTTGCACACCTTTCTTTCCTGTCCAGGTTTTACAAAACCTTCAGGTTGTTCCATACAGATTTCCTCTTCTAAATCGCCATTTAGAAAAGCTGTTTTCACATCCATTTGGTGAATCTCAAGATTGTGAAAAGAAGCAATCGCTAGAAGCACCCGGATAGAGGTAATTCTCGTCACAGGAGAGTATGTGTCAAAGAAATCATAACCCTCCTTTTGGAAATCCTTTCACAACCAAACGAGCTTTACACTTATCGATTGATCCATCAGCTCTGAACTTTCGTTTCAGAATCCATTTACTACCTAAAGGTTTACAACCTTCAGGTAAATCAGTCAGAATCTACGTATGGTTCTGCATGATCGAATCGATCTCACTTTGTACAGCTTCCTTCCAAAATGAACTATCAGTCCGTGAGAAAGCTTCTTTCAGTGAATTTGGTTCTTCATCTAAGAGAGAAACCACATAGTCGGGACCGAAGTCCTTCGCAACTTTAGCTCGAGTGCTCCGTCTAGGAGTTAGAGCTTCAAGTTCTGAATTGGGTCGTTTACGAGACTTAGGTTCAACCCCCACAAGTTTGTGATTTGTAGTTCCTTCAGCATTACCAGTGTTTGAACTGGACGAAGCTTTATCCTTACAAGGATAGATATCTTCAAAGAATATCGCATTCCTTGACTCAAAGGTTGTTCCGACATTCATGTCCGGAACATCTGACCTATAGATTATAAATCGATAGGCGCTACTATTCAGTGCATAACCAATAAAAATACAATCAACCGTTTTGGGTCCGATTGTCACCTGCTTTGGTAGAGGCACTTCTACCTTCGCTAAACATCCCCACACTTTGAGGTATTTGTAAGAAGGTTTCCTTCCTTTCCACAACTCATAGGGAGTTTCATCCCTTCCTTTAAGTGGAATCTTATTTAGGATATAGTTAGCTGTTAAAACAGCTTCCCCCCACATGTTCTGAGGTAGAACTAATCAACAACGCATTCATCATCTCTTTCAAAGTACGATTCTTGCGTTCTGCAACTCCATTCGATTGAGGTGAGTACGGAGCTGTAGTTTGATGAATTATGTCACTTTCGCTGCACAACTCCTCAAAYGGAGCTACGTATTCCCCTCCTCTATCACTCCGTATAGATTTGATTTTTGCAGTTAAGTTGATTCTCGGCTTCATTTTTGAAGTTCTTGAAAGCTTCAATAGCCTCATCTTTACTTCTTAAAAGGTATAGGTAACAATACCTTGTGCAATCGTCAATAAAAGAAATAAAATACTTTTTACCACCTCTAGTTTGCACAAACTTTAAGTCACATACGTCCGTGTGGATTAATTCTAAAGGTGTCGTGCTCCTTTCTACCGATTTAAACGGTAATTTAGTCATTTTTGCTTCTACACAAATTTCACACTTACTTTTATTAACAAATTCATTTACCTTAAGTAAATTGAGATTTGACAAATATTTTATTGCATTTAGATTAACGTGGCCTAATCTACAATGCCATAAACTAGAGCACTCAGTCAAGTAAGAGGAATCAGAAGTAATTTTATTAATGACTTGTTTTGGGCGTATAGCCATTACACTTAGTTTGAACAAACTATCTGTAAGGTAACCCTTACCTAGTGGTGTCCCAAACTTAGACAATACAAACTTATTAGCCTCAAATACAAGTCTAAAGCCACGACTAACTAGTATTGAACCAGAGACTAAGTTCTTCCGGATGTCCAGAACGTGCAGCACCTCATTCAGAGTGATCTCCTTTCCAGATGTCATTTTTAGGACAACCGATCCAACACCTGCAACTTGCGAAGACGCTTGATTTCCCATGTTCAGCTTCCTTCCCTCACAGGGATGGTATTTGGAGAACAAGCTCCGGTCTGCACACACATAGGCAGTTGCAGCAGTATCGATGAACCATTGACCAAGGTTCTCGACCATGTTAGCTTCCTCAGTGATGACCGCAATAAGATCATCACTTGTCAGCTCCCTCTCGGCTAGATGGGCACTCGGCTTGGCCTTCTCTGCTTAGGCCTGCGACAGTTCTTAGACATGTGTCCAGGATAACCGCAATTGAAGCATTTGCCTTCGAACTTCTTAGAAGAGGGAGCTTTAGGCTTAGAATTGCCAGGACGCGGCCTCTTTTTCGAGTTGTCTCCTCGTTCAAGTAGGTTCACCCGAGGTTCCTCCGAACTTTTCGAATTCTTGTACTGAACTCGAACTTCGGACTCAATCCGTACCTTCCGGATAACATCTTCAAGAGACATCACCTTTCGCTTGTGCTTGAGATACGTCTTAAAGTCTTTCCATCTTGGAGGAAGCTTATCAATCATGGCAGAAGCCGTGAAAGTATCTGGAAGTATCATCCCCTCGGCGTGGACGTCATTCACCAGCATTTGAAACTTTTGAACTTGTTCCATAACCGGGCGAGAATCAATCATCTTGTAGTATATAAAATTCGTGACTACAAATTTCCTAGTTCCAGCCTCGTCGGAACTGTATTTCTTCTCAAGTGCCTCCCAGATATTCTTGGAGGTCTTTGCGTCCGAGTACAAGTTGCTCAAACTATCTTCTAGGCTACTCAGGAGAAAGATTTTGCACAGATAGTCCCCATTGTGCCAATTATTGTAGGCAGCGTGAACATGGAAACTAGTCTCGTCCTTGTCCAAAGTAAGTGGTTCGTCTTCCTTCACGAAGTTAGCGAAGCCAAGCATCGTGGGGTAGAATAGCATCTTTTGTTGCCACCTCTTGAAGCCTTCCCCATTGAATTTTGGAGGCTTCTCCGCGGCGAGCATGATCCGAGAGGAGTGCACCGGAGCAGTCATTGTTGGAACAAAAGTCCCCATCGTACCCGTTGAGTGGGTAGCAGAAACATGTGAGTACGTCGGCGGAGCCGTTGCGAACATGCTTGGAACCGAAGTTCCCGTCATCCCAGTGGAATGGATTCCAGCCGAAACTGACACATTTTGAACCGAAGTCTCCATCCCATAAGGGAATGAACCAGCAGCCAAAGCCGTGATTGAGAACATGCTCGAAACCGTAGTTCCCGTCATCCCAGTAGGATGGATCACAGCTGAAGCTGACTCAGTTTGGACCGAAGTCCCCATCCCATAAGGGAACAAACCAGCAGAGGCTGAGTTCGGGTTGTTCAAAGAGAGACGCCTTGAAAGTGTCTCCAAGAGGGTGTCGATGGTCCCTTGGCTGAAGAGGAAGTCAACATGACTCATGGTAGTGTTTGGCGTAGAGGCGTCAATCGTCATGGTGTTCGTGACTACAGGGGCAGTGGTCGTCGTCGAAATGGTAGAGGTAATAGCAGGAACGGTCGAACTGATCAAAGTGCTTGAGATCGACATTCTTTTCCAGTTAGGGATATTACAAATTACAAATTAAAATATTTCATCTTGCGATTGTTAGAAACTATTACAACTGAATCGAGCACAAACAGGAACTGAAATAAGTAAATCGCAAACTGAAAATAGTAGAAAACAGAAACTGTAAAAGTATCAAGTCGAATCGAGAAAAGTTCTCTGTCCGCAAGACGAAATAGCCTCGGTAGTGCCCTTCAATTTTTGGCTATTCGTCTTCAAAGATGAAACGACTTCATCTCTGGTATTACAGCACCGTAAATACCAGAGCTCCGGCGACCTGGAAGAAAGTGGAACGAGCTACGTACAAAAACAAAATGCAGAAAACTATGTATGCAGGAGAGTTCAGGTGATTTTCGTATGTTCAGGTGTATTCGTGTAAGGAAAGTGAAGGAGTCTTCACCCTTATATAGGGTTGCCAGCGGGAGGTTACAGCCCTCTTAATGACGTCCTTAAAGGCGTCATTAAGTCATTCAAACAGGCAATCATCTGGCAGCATGAACCTGGACAGGTTTAGCGTGCAGATGCATTGCATGTTTGAATTCGTACGTTTTAGAAACGTCTGAACGGTCAGGAAGAGTTCAAAAGTTTAACAGGTGCGTGAAGGTTCAAAAAAGTAAACCTGGTTGAACTAGGACCAGGACCCCACACGGACCACCGCAATCGGACCAGCCAATTCGAACCAATTGCCCAAGACCCCAGAGCTTAGGACCGAGACCCGAAGTCCGGGTCCGGGACCGGGCTCGGATTCGCTCGACTCCGCCGAGGCGGACTGGCGAACCCAAGTCCAAGAGCCCGCGTAAGCTTTGTTTACACAAAACCCACAACACTCTCTGTCCCACTTGATGTACATTAAAGAAATGAAATCATTTTTAAACTCTCTTACACATTGACTAACATTCAATGTGGGATAATCGATAAAGCATTAAAGCAAACCGTTCAACTTCCAAGCATCATTTCTCACTCACCAATAAATGGATTTGAGAAATTCAAAATGCTACGATTATCTACACGACACGTAGATTAATCATATACAATTCGTTACAACGAATCATTGCTGCACCATTTAATTAGAATAAATCCGATTTTATAACAGTTTGCATGATTCATTCCTCTTATGGAAACTTAGAGTGTGTGATATTAACTGTTGGAGTTGATGAGAATTGGACGCGTCATGTTAATATCCAACACTTACCTCTCAAAGATCGAGATTATAACACTGGATTCCAGTCCCTCCTTTACGTCGTCATGATGGTGAACCTAAATTATTGAATCGTTATCTCCCAATGTGAAGCTATCTATCTCTGTTGATTGGCCGCTCCGAGTGTTCTTATTAGATCAAGTTTGGGAGACGAAACCAGAAACTGGAGAATGGACAAAGGTGACGAGCATCGACTTGGAAGCTCAAAAGTGCGCGTTTGAAGAGGTGTCGGCCTTGAATTGCATACTCAATCCAGTTGGTGGGTCGAAATTCCGAGAGGTGTTGGCCTTCAGAGCTTGCATTGCTTAGAATGTCCACAGACATGAAATTGAGTCGTTTGAGTTAGATTCCAGTCCAAATAGATTTTTTGTCCATAGAAGTAGCAGCCTGGTATGGTTGGATGGATGCTAGGTTTTGTTTTCTCCTCTCCCACCCGTAGGCCCGTGTTCTGTTGCTTGCCATTTTTTTATTTTTATTTTCAAGTACTATCTATTAATATCGGGTGTGTTTCACAGTCTTGCCTTTGCGCTTCTACTTTTCTTTTGAAATGCGTCATCCGTGATATAGAAAATTGAGGTAGGCCTGGTTTAAATATGATGGCCATTAACATATATGAAGTAACACGTATGCTGGGGGATAAAATTATTTGAAAAAAGTTTTAGGAACAAAATTTACTAGCCACTTATCTTTTGGTTTAGTGCCAAAAGAAAAAAAAAAGTGTAGAGTTTAAGAATTTCAAAAATAATAAAAAATAAAAAAGTTCGCCTCCCTAATCGAAATCCCTGACTCCGTCTCTGTTCCAATTCAAACACCCAAGTAAATGAGCCCTTAGAGAAACAAATATTATGTGCCAGCTTTTAACTAATGGCAAAAGTTGTGTAAAAAGCATAGTAATGTAGCTGATTTTCAGGAGGATATAGCCAAGCATCGATGATTGTGGTGTGATACAACTTATATCTCGTAATGAGGCCAAACCTAAGGTTAGTTTTTGTTATTATCTCTTATATCACCTATATGCCACTCGGACCATAAACTCAAAGAATCAACTCAAACGGCCGTGCCGTACAGGTGAAGAAAACTCAGGATGCATTTGGTGTAGGCTTTTCGAAGCTCGGATTTGAATTTAGACTATAAAAATCCAAATCATGAAATCCTACCTATTCACATATTCAATTATTATCAAATTGTAGATCTTGGATTGGAGAGACGATAAATTTGATATCCTATTCATAAATAACAGATAGGAAACCAACACATAGAGGGGGGTGGGGGCATGATTTGACATGCTCTGCCTCATAAAAGTCAAACCAAACAAGGATTTTATTATTCAAAAAACTTCTTCAATACAAGTCCAAGACTTTATAAACCTTCAAAATCCGTTTCCACAGGCAGCCTTAAGAATTGTATAACATAACCTATACAAATAAAATTACTTGAAATAATAGCGCAAGTAACAGAAACACAAGCCCAAGGTGGGAGAGAAAACTAAACCTAGCTTCCATCCATCCATACCAGGCTATTTCTATGAGCAAGAAAGCTCTGTAAACCGCCATCCAACTCAAACTTGTGAAATTCACGTGTGCGAACATTGCACGCAATGCACAACCGAGTGGTACAGGAAGAATCCTCGTCTCTAACATTGAAGACCAACACCTCTCGGGCTTTCAACCAACCACCTGGCGTGAGTGTGCGATTCAAGTAACTGGCGAATTGAGCTTCCAATTCAATATTGGGTAGCTTTGTCCATTCTCCAGTATCTGGCTTCATCTCCCAAAACTCCCATGAAAACTTGGAGCGCGCAATCAACAAAGATAGATAGCTTCCCATTGGGCATAATAATAATACATTAATTCAGTTTCACCATCATGGCGAGGGACCGGAAACTGTGTAATAATTTCAGTCTCTACGTTCAAAGTCAAAACACACTCTACGTTCAAAGTCAAAAAAGAATCAAAATGACAGTTATTTTGAACCCAATGCACAAAACCTTTGGTGGTCAATGGGCGTTTATATAAAAGAAGAGTCTTAGCTGCATCAGATAAGTGTTGTGTATTAACACAACGCGTCCAATCCTTATCAACTCCGGCAGTCAATATAGCAACACAATCGTCTTGTGACTCAAATTTACGAGACCCGAGTATGACATCAGAGTGGAAAAACGGGCGAACCACTTTATACTCCATGGAGGTAGCAGCATATGCTATAGCATACCAATAAGGTACTACATCAGCCAAAAACGGAGGGAGGGCAAAGTGTTGCTTTGTTGCGGGATTCGTAATGTGAAGATCACGGTGGTTATCGTGAGGCTCCAATACCAAACCATTACAGCTGGAAACTGCGCGTCTGAACTGATGATTTAACTTAGATATCTCAATTTGACCTTTTCCAGTTGCGATGAAAGTCAGTTGAGGTTTTTTGAACGCCAGATACTGAGCGAGAAGTCCGCAAGTCGATTGCTGAAGATGGGCACGTATGAAATCACGCGTGTGGATAATTTTGTACCATTTTCGGCAAACAAGCCGTGTGGCGTCGTAAATATCTTGAGCTGGGACCCGTACAAGAATATCGAATATTATCTCGTCCGGCAGAGACTCTATGTTTGTTGTTTTTAACATCTTTCTTTTACATCTTCTGAAATAATAAGGGCGTGTTTGGCCAGCCACATATGAACAATTGCTCCCATCAGTCCTCTGCATAATATCAAATGCAGGTTCTATTATCAATTTGTCTAAAGTTCGAGAATGACTACATCTATAGGCTAAAATGAGGGATATACAAACAAAATCTAGACTGAAACTGCATATCATGTAA
Organism: Phtheirospermum japonicum; assembly: GCA_014905375.1. Taxonomy (NCBI): domain Eukaryota; kingdom Viridiplantae; phylum Streptophyta; class Magnoliopsida; order Lamiales; family Orobanchaceae; genus Phtheirospermum; species Phtheirospermum japonicum. The sequence goes on from BMAC01000372.1 coordinate 335,478, forward strand.
TTATAAAAACACCAAATCAAGCTCAGTGGCCAACTTCATACCTTAATAATTACATTTGCCCAAAAAGAGAGGAGAAAAAAGAAAGGCAGCGTCGATTAAAGAGCCCTAATGGAACATTTATTAATTTCTTTATCAAGCGCGATTAGGATGGTGAGACTGGGTAAAATAATATCGTCTTCGTAAAAGCAAAATAGAAAAAGCCTCTTAGTGATCTTGGTCCAGATTCTTCAAGAAAATAATTATATATGTTGAAATAAAAAAGGGTACCTCTGAGTCGTTTTCTCCTTCAGTTGTGCTGAGATTCGAAGCGGTGTTCAGATGGGTATCAATCACTCCGTCCATCAGCGAGACACAACTGCGACGGCGGCTCGGCGGTGGCGGTGGCTGGCGGAGGACTAATGGCTGCCCAGCCTTAGGGATTAATGAATGCATGAATTAACTAATGAATCTTAAGGAAAAAAAGAGAGAAAGAAAAATACTTAAATCTAAATAATAATAATAATAAACAATTAATAATAGTAATAATAACACCGCCTATAATATCACTTCATAAAGGCTAATGAAACGAAACACTAGATTGAGTACGAATATTTAACAACCAGTTTGAATACTTGCGTTTTACGCGGGTATAACGAGAAAAATAAATAAAAATATAAATTTTTATAAGAAAACTAAAAATCCTATTAATATATTATTAATATAAAAATATATATTTTTTGTTTTAAGTTTTAGAAAATCTACTTGTAGACAACATTAACTATTTTATTTACAACGACATCATTATCCTCGTAGCAAATGATTTTTCAATATCTTTGACTCTTAATTCTCGATATTATGACAAAACACGGAACCATGTGTTGCGCGGAAATTATAGATACTTCTCAAAACTTTGTCATATTTATAAAAATGAAGAATTTAGATACACGGGTAATTTGAAAAAAATATGAAATTCGTATTTTCAACTTGTATGATACCATATTGATGTCTCATGCCAATATAAATATTTCTAAAATCAAAATACGACTATTTGTGACATTAAATTATAATACAAATATTACATGAACAACACACATACCAATATCATCACCATTGTTATTTCATACTAATTGGTCACTAATCAATACATGATTTATTGTATAGCAGGCAACGTGAGTGTCCCGTGTCAATTAAAATATATTTAGATGTTTAAATTACCTTTATTAGTAATTTCTAAAAATGTGTTAAAATTATATTGTAATATGTTATTCCGTTTATATTTTTTTTTTTAAGCTTGTTTATACTAATTGAACTCCAAAAATGAATTTTTAACTTTATAAAAAATATAACTTATTTAGATCGTGTTTTCACTAATGTAATCATAATTAAAACCCATTCGCAAAAACCATCCAAGAAAACATGACATGTACATCTAAACCTAAACGCTAATATGACCGGAGCTCCATTCGCAATAACTATCCAAGAAATTGACATGTACAGCTAAACCTTAACGCTAAAACAATCGGTTTAGTAGCTTTATTTTCAAAAAACTACTATGAATTCAAATAAGCAAATTACATGAAGTTTACAATCTATGAAACTTATTTTTTAACAACCATGAAACTGCTTCAAATAATAACCACTACAAAAAAACAGCAAATTTCTGAGGGATTTTTCGAGGGAACGTAATTCCCTCGAAATTTTCCGAGGGAAAACCGAGGAAAATAAAAATCCCTCGGTTTTTTCCAAGGGAATTCCGTTCCCTCAAAAAATCCCTCGGAAATCAGGGCGCCAAATGTTCCCGCCATATTTACTGAACGAAAAATCGAGGGATGACCGACGGGTGATTTTCTGAGGGAAGTAGTCCCTCGGAAAATCGAGGGATATTTAATTCCCTCAGTTTTATTTATTATTTTTTTAAAAAAAATTAATTAAATTTTCGAGGGAATACAATTTTACTCGAAATTATTACGAGGGATAACGGATTCCCTCGGAATTATTCCGAAGAAAATTATATTCCCTCGGAAATTTAATTAATTTTTTAAAAAAAATTAAAAATAATTAAAATCGTAAAAAATAGAAAAAAATAATAAAAATTAGGATTTATTTCCAGGACTCTTAGGCGCACCCCTCCCCGTCCCGGTCGTGATTTTTTGGGTTTTGTTTCTATTTTTTACTATTTTTTTTGGATTTTTTTCTATTTTGTTATTTAACAAATAGGCATGTTAATTTTATATGCTTCTCCTCACCGTCCGTACAAGTTTGGACTCTTCTCTCTTCTCAAAACTGCTTCTCCACCAATCACCTCAACGTAAGTTTGTATGCTTTCATTTTCGGTTCAATATTATTGCAACTATATAGGGTTAAATTATTATTATTAGTCATGTGAAAATCACAAATTGCCAAAAAAATAAAAAATAGAATAGCATAATTTTGTATATAAATAAATAAATTTTATTTTAGCCTCTTAAATTATTAAAGATCGATTTTGCTTATAATGGAATTCTAAAAAAAAAAATAGGAAAAAATAGTAAAAAATAGAAACAAAACTCGAGAAATTACGACCGGGGCGGGGAGGGGTGCGCCTCGGCGACCCGTAAATAAAACCTATTTTTTTTCTATTTTTTTCTATTTATTTGGATTTTTTTTTATTTTTTGTCATTTACGAGGGAATTCAAAATCCCTCGGAATTCCGAGGGATTTTTTCACAATTCCCTCAGAATTCCGAGGGATTTTGAATTCCTCGAAAATATGAAAAAAAATAAAAAAAATCCAAATAAATCGAAAAAATAGAAAAATAGTAAAAATGAAACCGATCCTATCATCTTAGGCACGTGGGGTGGTTTTGACCCCAAATTCGATCGTAAAATACCAACGAGCACGTGCGTGCCCTCACGTGTCGTGGGGTTCGACCAACAACAAGATACGATTGATCGATGAACTCCTTCGGTTGGAAACGTGAAGCGAGGTAGCGTCGTGATTTTACGATATTAAGGGAGGTGTGCGTCTCGTCGTTGTGGAACCACGGGGGTCGGACGTCGATCGTTTAGTGCGCGTTTTCTATTTTTTTTTCGATTTAAAAAATTTGAAAAAAACCCCTAGAAAATAGAAAAATTAGTAAATAATAAAAACGAATCCCATCATTTCACGACCGTGGTGGGGAGGGGTGCGCCACGGCGTCGTGGTACCATGGGCGTCGGGCGTCGATCGTCCGCACGCGTTTATATCTAACAAAGCAACATCGAGCAGTGGAGTATGTATTAAAGGGTCAACTATTGGGGCCACCGAATATGATTATTACGGTCGGTTCACCGAAATTGTGCAACTCGAATACACCGGCCGAATGAAGAAAAATACACTATTGTTCAATTGCGAATGGTTCGATCCAACAAGTGCAGACATAAAAGTCCATCCAAATTATAAGATTGTCGATATCAATCATAAGCGTAGGTTCAATCGATATGAACCTTTTGTACTTGCTTCCCAAGCTGCACAAGTATACTACTGTGTATACCCAGGTTTGAGACGAGACAAATTGGACTGGTGGGCAACGTGTAAAATCAAGGCGAGATCAAATGTCGAGTTTATCGAGCCTCTACCAGAAGAATCATTTCAAGAGGAAGCTATAGATACACGCAGTCCGATTCAACTCGACGATGTCGATTTTCAGTTGCACGACCTCAATGATAATTACACGGAGGAACTTGGTATTAACGAGACAAATGATGATATAGAAGAAGAGTTACTTACCGATCAAGATACAGATCAAGATACGGATGAAGATGAGTTTGATGATACATTTAATAGCGAAAGTGATTAGTTTGGTTGAAATATATGTAATTTATTCTTATTGTAACTACTTTTTTTAATTTGGGTTTATTAATGTGTTTGGTGTCTAATATATACTGATATTTTGTAAAATACTCGTATTATTATCTAATAAATTTATCAGATGCCGTTGCGTCGAGGATCCGGTAGCGTAGGTCGATCGGATATGGGGTCGGCTCATCGTTTAGCTGATTTCGACACCGATTACATGGGCCTCGGGACTGATCATCCAGCGACGCAGACCCCGACGTCGCATACACCTTCATCACAGACCCCGTCCGACGCGGGTACATCACGGACCCGACGACAGTTGGTCCCACCGCAGAGGGGTATGACTCAGGTTTATATTGCAGGAGAGAAGTAAGTAAATCAATGATTTTAAAATTATAATTATCATTATGATTAATTTTTACYGAGTGARAAAAATAAAAACACAATTGAATACAGGCTGCACAGCACATCGGGGAGGGTGTCCACTATCCTCCGTTTGGTCTTTGAGAGGGATCTCCATCCCGACGGGTGGTGCTATAAGGCGGTACCTAAGGAGACTAAGACGTTCTGGTGGGAGATGTTTAAGGTAATTATTATTTTGTGTCCAAATTTATTAGTATTTACCGTAAAAACACAATCATATGTTTGAGTTGAATTGTAATTAATGTTTTATTTTTGCAGGAGGTTTGTTATTGGGATCCAGCGGTGTATAGTGAGARAGACATACGGAAGGTATTTTTTYCGATGATCRGGGACCTTTACGGGAAGAAGCTTAACGAGTATAGGCAGCATATTGCCTCCCATGCTGGTGGTCGGCCGGAGTGCCTGACCGAGGAGGTCTATAGGTAAACGATTTTGTTATGTATTTTTTTTATTAAATTAGAATTTTTTTATTTATAACGTATGAATTATATCGTATCTTATATATCATCCATTTCAACTAGGGYTTGRAAGACTGAGTGGGATAAGCCCGAGAACAAGAAGAAATTCGAGCAGTGCAGTAAGAATAGGAAGAGCGAGCCTGCTGGACCGGGGACTGGGATGTCGAAGCACACGAGGGGTGCTAGATCTACCATCGACTATGCCTTGGATATAGTAAGTAACGGCTATTTATAATATAATAATATATTATTTATTTRTTTAATTTTAATGTTAATTATTTGAAAATTCTATTTGAATACAGGAGCGGGAGACGGGTTCGCCGGCTAGGTGCTACAATCTTTTTAAATGTACGCACCAGAAGAAAGACGGCGCGTGGATCGACACGAGATCTGCGAATATTAACGTTAGTCTCTTTTTTATTTTTAACTTATTCTTTGATTTTAACGTAAAATTTTAATAACGAGTTGTATTTYAGGAGGAGTACGAGAGACATCTGACCCAGGAGCAGGAGCGTGCGTCTTCCCAGGAGGAGAGTAACGAGGTTGACCAGRAYYWGGTTTTTCTCGGCGTCGCCGGTGTGAAGAAGGGACGGCTTTACGGCACCGGCGCGTATGGGAAGATAGTGGCTGCTGCGAAGGGTTTACTGAAGGGCGACTCTTCCACCTCCTCCTCATCCCAGGTTGATAGAAGACCGATCAGAGAGCTCGAGGCGCAGGTCGAGGCTCAGAGGGCGCAGCTTGAGGCGTTGCAGCAGCAGGCAGACGAGGAAAGGCGACAGCGTGCGGAGGAGCGCCGGCAGCAGGAGGATTTTCAGGCGCAGACGAACGCCCAGATGGCTGAGATGTACGCTCGTTTCCAGCAGCAGTTCCCCGCTCCCTATCAGCAGCAGCAGCAGTTTCCCCCTCCCCATCCATAGAACACTTTTATTTATCTAATAAACTTTGTTACTGTTTCGATCGAACGCATGTAATTCATAAATTTTCATATATTTTTTTTATTATAATTGATTTATTTCTTTGACTTTTCATTAATTGCTTTTTTCAATTTTTTGGGAATTTTAATAATTAAACAAGAATTAAAATTAAAACAAAAAATTAAAAATTAAAAATACCGAGGGAAAGTTCCCTCGGAATTTTGAAAAATCCGAGGGAATGGGACTCCCTCGGAAATCCGAGGGAAATATACTCCCTCGGATTTTTTCAATTTCCGAGGGAATATAATCCCTCGGATTTCCGAGGGATTTTATTCCCTCGGAATTCCGAGGGATTTTATTCCCTCGGAAATTGAAGTATTCCGAGGGAAGAGTTCCCTCGGATTTCCCTCGAATTTCCGAGGGATTGTCCGGTAATGGTTCCGAGGGAAACAATCCCTCGGAATTCCCTCGGTTTTGTAATTCCGAGGGATTTATTTCCCTCGAAACCGATTTCCGAGGAAGGTTTTTTTCGAGGGAATTTTTCCCTCGAAAATTTCCCTCGGTTTAACCAAAACCGAGGGATTTTTTCTTAATTCCGAGGGAAATATCCCTCGAAAATTTTGAGTTTTTTTTAGTGGGAACACACTTGAGAAAAAAAGGAAGAATCACATAAAGATAATGATAATAGAGCCTCGTTACGAATAGATTGTCATTTGGAGAAAAACGGAATAAACCCATGCATAAAAAGTCAACAATCGAAATAAAATAGACACTAAAAACATACAAAAATTAGAACCACCATGGTACTTCATAAAAAACAATTAAAACTCAAAAATTGTGGGGACTATTGTTATTCTTAAGTTTCATGCCAAGACACAATTGCAAAAGTTTTTTTTTTTTTTTTAGGCATCATATAAAATTAATTTCAAAGAAGCATAAAGCTGCTAAAGTTACAACTTGATAAGAAAAACATAAAACATAATATTTATTTTAAAAATAAGTTCGAAAGGTGGATTAAATACAAAGTGAAAAAAAATGTTCACTTTAAATTTTAAAAAACTACCCTATACACGATATTATTAATATGCAAATGCCAAAAAATAATTTATCAAATTCAAAAGTTGAATTATTATTCACTTTAAACTTAAATAAAACTCATTGTATACCACATTTACTGTTTTATTTTATATTTTGCGTTTAAACATACAATCTTGAACCATTTACATCTCTTCATTTTCTATAAGTTCAAATGGGGTCAATTAGACAAAATTTGTTAAATTTTGTTCATGTCTATATACCAACCCAACATGTTTATTGAAAAAAAATAACTCTATTTTTTGCACTTTACACACTTAAGAGTTACTCCAAATAAAATACTACAACAATAACAAACAAATAAAACAGATGGTGTGCATGCTTGTTTAATTTTGTTCCGCCCCCAAAATTAATTTCTCTAAAATGGGTAGCCTTTTTTTGTTCCGGTTGAAGTGAGAACCTATACAAAAAATAAAACAAACAAAAAATGGACACAACCCATATAAGGCCCACACTAACCCAAACAAATTTAGAATCTCAAAAAAGATAAAGCAAAATGGGCAAAACCAATAGATTGCCCTCTGACAAAGTAAATGCAAGCTACCTACACGTCGTCATAATACATAATTACCATTTAACCATAAAGTATACCAACCTAATCGAACAATAAGCAAACATAAAAATCTCGAATAGAAAAAACACACAACATTCACCAACTCCCCTGTTGGTTTAGAGTGATTGTTGATAGTATGAGGTACTATTTGTGATTCATTTATTGTGATAGGTTGAGTAAAGGAGGAAAGAAGCATTATGCGGAACGGCTGAGAATGGGGAATCAGGTTTAGACAATTCTCTGCAAAATATTATATCACGCTATAGCTTTTGATTTGAACTTTTGTGTACTTACTTTATAAATATTTATTAAATTTTTAAAAGCTTGCCCGCAAGAGTACGGGATCGCGTGTAGGTTGGTAAGTTGAACCGAATCGTCTCTCAAGAAAAACTAGGCTCGAAAGTTCCTTTTGTGTTTGTTGTTCACGAATAAGAAATAAAATAAAATTCTAATCTAAACACATAAAATCAAGAATTTAATTTAAACGAAGAATAATAAAAATCAAGGTTTTTGAAAAGTTTTATGAATAAAGGGTTCTAGAGCTTCGAATCCTTTCCACGATCTCTTGGGATAAACCCAATTGATGGTTCACGACGATTCTAGGCTCTAGACCCGTTAGATCTAGCCAACAAATCTTATCATCATAAACCCAACATCATCATCAACATCATCATATCAAACTCAACACAATTAAGATCACAATTCATCATACAAGTTTGGGGGGTTTTGTTGGGGTTGTTTTGATTATTCTAATTCAAGTAAGAAATTAAAAGTATAACAATTAATTAAACTAAATTAAACGAAATGAATTGAAAACTTACTAGTAAACGATGAAATTGCAGTGTCTTGGTTGTAGAAAACTTGAATCTAAATTATCTAAAGCTAATCTAAAATTAATCTAAAACTAGAAATCTAAATCTAAAAATTTTGAAGAGAAACTAAGAAACAACTCGGCACTCGTCGGGGTTGTCAGCCCCTAATAGGCCTTAGAAACCCTAGGAAAAGTAAAAAGTAGGAAAAGTGACCTAAACTATGCTAAAGTATGCTTGAAATCCGAATTGTGGGGGTATTTATAGTTGTGGGATGATTTTGGGCCGAAATCAGGCTTTTATGTCGGTTTTGGGCCTTTTTAACGGCAGTGTTAACGATAAGGTAGCGGTAGTAACCGTTATAAAAAACTACCGTCAGCGCCTCTGTCCTTCAAGGATACTATAACGGTTCCAGCAGAATAACCGTTATAGAAAACTGGCAGCTTCAAATTCTTGCTACTTCTTCGCCGAAAAGCTCGATCTTTGCCTCTCGATCATCATACTTCATCTCTAACGTGCTGAACTCTTTCGGTTACTTAGCTATAAAGTGAAAAACCATAAATAATCACTTATTTGCATCAATCTAGATCAAAAGGTGGTAAAATAAGCTGGAAGTACAAATATACGAATTTAACCTTAATCTATCCAACTTATACAAAAAATAATAAGAAAAATGAACTAAAATAACTACTAAAATAAAGACAAATTAGTGCTAATCAGCTTTATGGATTTGTGGCCTTGTTCCCTTAAGGACTTGGATCATTTATCTCGCCAACACACAAGTACTCTTTTATTCATCCCCTCTCCTCATTTTTTTTCAGGTACTAACTATGATGCTTAATTAATATTCTGAATTATTTGTGGGGCCCTTATCTTGTAGTGGCTCTCTAGAAATGTGAATAGGAAGGGTGAAAATGATGTTCCTGCTAATGGTCCTACTTCTGCAGGTAACATAACTATTTTATAATGTTATAACTACAAAAACTACACTCGAGGTATTGCCAAATTACAAAGAGAACCCCAGTTAACTTTGAAAATTGCAAAAACTAATCATTGAGGTTTGATTTTGTCTTAGATTATTGCACCAACGCTTAGTACATATTTTAAAATCACACATCCCTCAACTTTTCAAAATGTGAAAAATGGCCCCAACCTTTTGTAATATAGTTTGTAATAATTAGAAAAACGAGGGATGCAAATGAAATGGGTATACATAAACTTGGGGTTAATTGTAATATTTAGAAAAGTTGATAGATGTAATTGTAAGAATTTTTGATGATGTCAATAATTTCTATTAGGCACAAAGTGTAATCTCAAGGGGGTGATTTTGAAATTTTCGAAGTTAGCTGGGGTTTCTTTGTAACTTGGCTAATCTCAAGGATAGTTTTCATAATTATCCCTAATTTTCATACTTGCATTATGGTGCAATTCTCTCTTTACTGCGACATGATTCCTGCTGCTGTGCATGCAGATCGGGGCATTTCAGGCGCTCCAAATAATCCAAATACCTTGGCAAGATTGTTTTTCCAGATTTATCCAGAATGGTGATCTATGGCCCGAGAAAAAAACATACTGCAAAATTACAATCAAAAACTGCAAAACATTGTACTCAAAAAGAAGAAAAATTTAAACTATTCCAAAAAATTATACTCACATGCCAAAAATAAAACAGATATAAAGAAATAATCCAAAAGGTAACAAACATAGTCTAAAATACCAAAGACACTTCACATTTATCAGAAAGTTTCATAATGGTCAGAATATAACAAATAAAACTTAGCATTTAATTTCATAAAACCAATACATATTAAAAGGTTTAGTACGAAAATACCAGATGATCGGGGCGTGGAAACTGCACGACTGTTAAAAAGGTATTTGTGGGGCCCTTCTCTTGTAGTGGCTCTCTAGAAATGTGAATAGAAGGTTGAAAAAGATGTTCCTGCTAATGGTCCTACTTCTGCAAGTACAAAAATATTTTATAGTGTTATAATTACCAAAACTACACTCGAGGTTTGGCCAAATTACAAAGAAAATCCCAGCTAACTCTGAAAATAGCAAAACTATCCATTGAGGTTTGATTCTGTCTTACATATTTGCACCAACGCATAGTACATATTTTACAATCACACATCCCTCAACTTTTCAAAGCTGACATGTCCCCAAAGCTGAGGTGTCGAGTTGTGGTTTAATGGGATTTATTTTGGGAGAAGACAAAAATTTTCAAGGTGTATAAATAACAACTTTTTTTTCTATTTTTGTTAAAAAATTGTCCAGTATTCTTTCCATAATTTTCCTCCCCGATGTCATTTCGTATTCTGTCCAATATTCCTCACCTCACCTAATTCACGAAATTTTACAAACGGCGGAAATTCGGCAAACCAAATCGACCACGAGAAAAAAAATTCTCGATCTGTTCTTCTGTTGAAACCTTTTATTAGTTATGATAATTCAAACCATGATCTGATATTTTTTATATGTATTTATTATTTCCCGATCTTATATTTTTCAGATCTGTTTGTATAAACCGATCATAAAATTTTATGGATCTTCTTTTTTAAATGGATTCATTTTTTTTAGTGACTTCCAATTTGGTTCCTACGTATGTTTTTTTTCTCGATCTGAGGATTCGATTATGTTTTTTTTTTCGATCTGTTCATTTGATTTTTTTTATTTTTTTTGCAATATGTATTTTTTGGATTATTTATCGATCTGTTTGTATGTAATTCAGATTTTATTTTTCGATCTGATATCTGTTTGTATGTAATTCAGATTATTTATCAATCTGATATTTCTCGATCTCTTTTCTTTTTCAATTTTTCGCAATATGTATTTTTTGAGATTATTTATCAATCTGTTTGTATGTAAAATTTCAGATTTTGGATTTCATAAGAAGCAGAATTTTTTGCTCCCGGTCTGATATTTTTTTTTTTTACACTTTGCTCCCGATCTGATATATATATATATATATATATATATATATATATATATATATATATATATATATATATATATATATATATATATATATATATATATATATATATATGGCATTTCATAAACCTAGAAACAATACAATAAATTAATTCAATATATTAAACTACATAATAGAATAAGAGTTTGGAAAATTATTCTTATTTCTTTAGTGCCTGAGCGTCGTCGCGACGCCACAAATTCTACTAACCATATTATTGGCAATCAAGGATAGATCCCAGGAGTATTGTGATTAAATTGTAATTTTACATATTAATTTAAATGGCAAAAATAACAAACGAGGTGAGGGGGTGATTTAAATAAAAATAACTACTATTGCAGTTAATAAATATAGGATTAATTCTCATATGCTCAATTAGATCAACAGTTTAACCCAAAAACTCAACTTACTATTCAATCCATAAACTTGCCATTTAATCCAAACTATTTTATAAGACTATCAATATCAGCAACCAAACCATACACCCAACCTTTCATATATTTAATTAATTCGCCTAATCAATTGTAATAAATGAAATGAAATTAAACTAAAATTGGAAGAAAAAAATGTAATTACTTTCGTATAAACACACGCACACGCGCGCGCGCGCATACACACACAAATATATATATATATATATATATATATATATATATATATATATATATATAAACTCTAATTTATTATCAGGTTCATCAACTGACTTGGTGGTTAACTAGATTACTCAGTAGCTATTTCGAGTTAATTATCGGGTTTATTCCAAAAAATCAACTATAATACAATAGACTGCAAAGGTCCTCAATTAAATTTGTTATACAATTCCCCATTTATTTGGTACTTTTAATTATTTTTGTTTTTGTAGTATTTTATATATTTTTACAGCATTTATATATTTTTTATTTTTTAGATTTAGGAGATAATTTTTTTATAATATAACTTTAATTTAGTATATTACTTTCTATTTTAAATATTTTAAGATTTATTTTATATATTTATAAATTCTTGATAATTTTATTGTTTTGTTATCAACTTTCAATAGATAAACAACTATTTAGAATTAACTTTTATATATTTATTTAATTTACTTTATAACTACTTTCAATTTAATCTTTCAATGTCTTTAAAATAAGTATTTAGAAATTAATTATAATTTTATATATTTCTATCTTATTTCAAAATATTTTAATATTTATATTATTATATTATAATATTTCTATTTTTTATTTTCTTTAATTTTAGAAATTATTAAGAAGTATTTGGAATTTAAACATATATGTCATATTTATTTAACTAAATTCATAATATTTTTGATTTATTTTATTATTTATAGCCTTTTTAGTTGTATTTTCATTACTATTAGGATTTAGTAAATGATAACTCGTGATTTAGATTATTTTTAATTTTATTTCTATAAAATTATTGTGAAATAAGATTTATTTTATATTATTTACACTATTACTATCTTCGTGATTTTTTTATTTTTAAATTTTTTAATACATATTTATAATTAAAATATATTTATTATATACATTTACTATATTTCATATTTTTTAATTTTATTATTTAATTTATTTATTTATAAAATCTCTTTGTTTTTACTTATTATTAAGTAATTATTTAGAACTCATAATATTTTAATCCAGTTTTGAAATATTTTAGGATCTATTTTATATTGTTTATAAAATATATGTCTTTTGTGACTTTTTCTTAATTTTAATTTAATTAATATATATTTATAATYYAAATACAAGTCTTTGTATTTATTTAGTAAATTTTATAAATTTTTTCAAATTTATAGTAAATGTATTATATTTTTTTTTGGTTAAAAGTTGATTTGGTAATTGTATAATTATGTTGATATAAATTATTTCTAAAATAAAAAGTAAAACAAAGTGTGACTAAAAGTACAACTAGATTATTCAGTTATACTTAAACAGATTGACGTGATTGAATTATGACACAATCTAACTTCAAGATACCTGTTGACAAACAAGTACAACGTGTATCGATAATTAGAAAGCCCAAATTAATCATAAGATTTTCACTTTGTCTTTGAATACAAAGACAAAACAAGGAGATGCACTCGGTGATTTGTAATAAAAATGACTAATATGATTGTTTCACGACTAATTAAATGGGAGAGTTTGAAACTATTGGTATGTGATGATAACAAGTTAAACTATAATGAGAGAGAAAGTTATTTTTTGCCCCCTAATGTATGCAGTTTTTTACACTTTACCCCCCAAAGTATTTTTTGTTTCACTTTGCCCCTTGATGTACAATAATTTTCATCGTTGCCCCCCAAAATTTATTTCTAGCAGAATATTTCTTATAGATTCCATCGACGGGCAGATGGGGGCGAAGTGAAAGAATTTTACAGTTTGGGGGGTAAAATACAAAAAATCTTATAGTTTGGGGGCAAATTAAAATAATATAAATATTGAATTTTTGTCTTAAAATTCTATATTTGAAAAAGATATATAATTTTTATCTCATACTCATACACACACAAAGTTGTTAATACAATTCCAAATTTAAAAAAAAAACCATAAATTTCAATTAATATTTATAATTTTCTAAATATAAATATTGCCAATACATCTTTTATATTATTAATTATTAAACACGTGAATAAGTATTATGTAAATTATTATGATACAAAAAATAAAATTATCATTCGATAATATTATTTGTATAAAAAGTGTGATTAAATACTATGAGTACATTAATTATTATATAAGATTATAATTATCGAATGATTAATATAATTAAAATCTTATAATATCAAGATTTTAATTATATTAGTCATTCGATAATTATAATCTTATATAATAATGTACTCATCATTAATATAGTATTTAATCACACTTTTTATACAAATAAAAATATCGAATGATAATTTTATTTTTTGTATCATAATATTATAATGCATATACGAAATACACCTTTATTTTATTTTGTTCAATCATAATACATAATTATATATTATTATGTTACCTAGCCTAAACATTTACACAATACTTAGTCATCTGTTTCATATTTAATAATATAAAAAGATGTAATGACAATATTTATATTTAGAAAATTATAAATATTAATTGGAGATTTATGGGTTTTTTTAATTGGATTTGTATTGACAACTTTGTGTGTGTGTGATTATAAGATAAAAATTATATATCCTTTTCAAATATAAAATTTTAAAACAAAATTTTAATATTTATATTATTTTAATTTGCCCCCCAAACTATAAGATTTTTTGCACTTTACCCCCAAACTATAAGATTCTTTCACTTTGCCCCCCAGCTGCTCGTCGATAGAATTTAGAAGGAATATTCCGCCAGAAATAAAGTTTTGGGGGCAACGTCGAAAATTATTGTACATCAGGGGTCAAAATGGAACAAAAAATATTTCGGGGGGTAAAGTGAAAAAAATTGCATACATTGGGGGGCAAAAAAAATTTATCCCTATAATGAGACATATAATGTACTCTGTAAAATGTTGTTTCATAATATATAAAAGTTGAGTTATTTACCTTTGATTTGTTATAGGGAGTGGATATACGCATCCCATTAAGTTCACCCCAATTAAAAAAATTAACAAAAATATCAAAATTACCTCCAAATACTAAAAACTCCAAATACATTATTTTCTACAACCCTTCACCACCACTGCAACTCTGCCGTTAGCGCCGCCCATCACACCGTGCCATTGCCCCACCACTGAACAGGAAGAAGAAAAAACGGTGATGGGTGATGAAAGGTAAGTGCCGGATCAGGACGGTAAAGGGTAAGAAACAGATGCAAAATAGGGTGTGTTCGTATTTGGTTTATCAAATAGAACTTATATGTTCGATTTTTTGATAGAACGATACAAAGTTGTTAAAAAAAAAATTTTTTGCACAACCCTTTTTTAGGCTAAAAGAGGTGTTCAAATCAATTTTTTTTATATGTATTTTGTGTTCTAATGAATTTTTCGAACATGTTTGTGTTCGAATAGGTTTTTAGAACATGTATTTTGCATTAGAAAAACTAGTTCGAACGATTTTTCTTCAAGGGTATTTTTTATTTTCCTTTTTTCTTTCTTCAATGGCACGACGGCCATGGCGACGGCAACAATGTATTTTTGTGTGCGTGTCTCATTTATGTTCTTCAATAGCGGCCAAGGCGGTGGCAGCAGTAATGGGTCACTACTGGAGTGGTGGTGGAGAGTTGAAGGAGATAAAGTATTTGGGGTTTGAGGGTAATATTGACATTTTTGTGATAACATTTGTAGTGGTGTGAACTAATAAATAAACAAGGTGCGTATATATGCGCCATTTGTTTTAAATTTACTTATGTTCACCAATAACCGTGACTTGAGTATTTTAAGTTATTATATTATATTAATAAATCAATGATATTACACTTAAATCGAATGAATTTATACCATCCATTTTAACTCGATTTGTGCATCGCACGGGTTATGCACTAGTATTTATAAATATCCAAATTAGCAAATGAGGAGGTGACAAGTGTACAATTCTCGATGGGTATTTAAAAAGCCCAAGTTGCATTTGCGTGGTGGTCTTTGGTCTGCCAAATAAATCCAACCCCAACCAATACTTCTTTTTTTCTTTTTACATTTTACACACCACTCCTCATGTAGTTGTTGATATTGATAGTTTAAGAACACTAAATGTGACGAATACAACGGACGGGGAGAATAATTATCTCTTCGCATGTGGTGACCAAATTGAGAATTTAGATGGGAAAATAACTGTTATTAAATTGGATTTATTCAATTTAATGGTGCAGCGAAAATTAGTTGTAACGAATTGTATATTATTAATCTGCGTGTCGTGTAGATAATCATAGCATTTTGAATTTCTCAAATTCATTTATTGGTGAGTGAGAAATAATGCTTTGAAGTTGAACGGTTGCTTATGTGTATTAAAGTGTGTAATAAAGTTTATCCCACATTGATAGTTATCCAATGTGGAAGAGAGTTTAAAAGTGTTTAACTTCTATTGATTGGATATCAAGTGGGCCCAGTGGGTTGTGTGGACTTTGTGTAAACGAAGCTCACGCGGGCTCTTGGACTTGGGTTCGCCAGTCCGCCTTCGGCGAAGCCGAGCGGATCCGAGCCCGAGCCCGAGCCCGAGCCCGGACCTCGGACCTCGGTCCTGGGCTCTGGGCCTGGGCCTGGGCCTGGAGACTTGGGTCTTGGGAAATTGGTCCGAATTGGCTGGTTCGATTGAGGTGGGCCGTGGGGGTGGTCTGGGTCAGCCCAATTGAGTTTTTGATCGAACACGCTCCAGACACACACCAACACACTCCTGGCACGCGCATGCACTCTCTTGACATACGCATTTGAACCTTCACACTGAACCTGTCCAGGTTCACTCTCTTGACATACGCATTTGAACCTTCACACTGAACCTGTCCAGGTTCATGCAGCTGCTGCTGACCGTTTGACTGTCTCATTTAAAGACATCGAAACCCTAAAACACCTGAGAACAACATATTCTACATTCTGCATCCATTTCATTTTCTGCATTTCTTTTTCTTACGTAACTCAGTTCATATTCAACCAGTTCGCCTGAGCTCGGGTTTTTACGGTGCTGTAAAACCAGAGACGTAAGTCTTTTTATCTTTGGGAACGATTTGCCGAAACCGAAGGGCACTACCGGGGCAAATTCATTTTGCGGAAAGAGATCTTCTCGACTCGACTTTCTAATTTTCTTATTGAGAAAAATCTTTTTTACCTCCTGAACTTTGGTCAATTTTACACTTTGCTTCCTAAACTTTTTTTCCGTGCAAATTACCTCCTAAACTATACGAATTTTGCACTTAACCTCCTGAACTCTCATTTTTTATGGAACTTTTGGTGGAATCTCACTCGTGTAACATGCACGCTTATATATAAGGGGTAAAACTGACTTTTCATTTCTTACTTGTGACTCCTACTCAAAACAATGACACGTGAGCACTCGTGTGACTTGTTAAGATAATGTTCACATTAATATATGTATACACGTAGGATTTGGAACCTACGTAGTGCTCATGTGTCATTGTTTTGAGCGGGAGTCATGAGGAAGAGATGAAAAGTCAATTTTACCCCTTATATGTTAGCGTGCATGTGACACGAGTTAGATCYGGCTAGAACTTCCACCAAAAAATGGGAGTTCAGGAGGTTAAGTGCAAAATTCGTACAGTTTAGGAGGTAATTTGCACGAAAAAAAAGTTTAGGAGGCAAAGTGTCAAAAAGACCCATGGCCAGAAACGGACACAAACGTGAGAACGGAAGAATATTGAGACCTTAGTGGGTTGGTACTATTGTTTAGTATACACAAAGGGGAAATAGTTCAAGAATTATGTTCACTAATCCGCCGGTATGCTCGGTAGTATTAACTAAGGAGGGTTCAAGGCCACAAGCCACCTATCCCTATTCTCTATTGTCTCTTAAGGACTGAGCTACGTATTTGCATACATGCATTTTGTTTTTGGGTTTTCTCACTCATGTGGGGGATTGTTATTAAATTGGATTTATTCAATTTAATGGTGCAGCGAAAATTAGTTGTAACGAATTGTATATTATTAATCTGCGTGTCGTGTAGATAATCATAGCATTTTGAATTTCTCAAATTCATTTATTGGTGAGTGAGAAATAATGCTTTGAAGTTGAACGGTTGCTTATGTGTATTAAAGTGTGTAATAAAGTTTATCCCACATTGATAGTTATCCAATGTGGAAGAGAGTTTAAAAGTGTTTAACTTCTATTGATTGGATATCAAGTGGGCCCAGTGGGTTGTGTGGACTTTGTGTAAACGAAGCTCACGCGGGCTCTTGGACTTGGGTTCGCCAGTCCGCCTTCGGCGAAGCCGAGCGGATCCGAGCCCGAGCCCGAGCCCGGACCCGGACCTCGGACCTCGGTCCTGGGTCTCTGGGCCTGGGCCTGGGGCTTGGAGACTTGGGTCTTGGGAAATTGGTCCGAATTGGCTGGTTCGATTGAGGTGGGCCGTGGGGGTGGTCTGGGTCAGCCCAATTGAGTTTTTGATCGAACACGCTCCAGACACACGCCACACACACTCCTGGCACGCGCATGCACTCTCTTGACATACGCATTTGAACCTTCACACTGAACCTGTCCAGGTTCATGCAGCTGCTGCTGACCGTTTGACTGTCTCAT
>BMAC01000372.1:358253-371343 GCA_014905375.1 Phtheirospermum japonicum
CATAGTTCAGGAGGTAAAAAAGATTTTTCTCTTTCTTATTTCTGTTTTCTTTTTCCAGTATTTTAGTGATTACATTTATAGCCCTGTTCGATTTATTTATAATAGTTCCAACAATCGCAAGACGAAATATTTTTTTGTAATTTTTATTATTTGTAATCCCTGACTGGAAAAGGATGTCAACCTCCAGCACTCCCACGAGCGATGCTACTCCGGCCATCACCTCCACTATTTCCGGCGACGAACACTGCCCCCGCAGTTACGAACACCACGACGATTTTTAAAGACATCTTAATTCAGGTTGTAACACCTGAATTTGTACCCTATAAAAGGAAGTGGTTCTTGCAACTGAATCTTTCCTTACGCATGAACATCTGACGAAACCCTAAAACACCTGAGAACAACATATTCTACATTCTGCATCCATTTCATTTTCTGCATTTCTTTTTCTTACGTAACTCAGTTCATATTCAACCAGTTCGCCTGAGCTCGGATTTTTACGGTGCTGTAAAACCAGAGACATAAGTCGTTTTATCTTTGGGAACGATTTGCCGAAACTGAAGGGCACTACCGGGGCAAATTTGTTTTGTGGAAAGAGATCTTCTCGACTCGACTTTCTAATTTTCTTATTTCTATTTTCTTTTTCCAGTATTTTAGTGATTACATTTACAGCCCTGTTCGATTTATTTGTAATAGTTCCAACAATAACTATTGTGAATGGTTCAAGACCAGAATTATATACTAACAAATTTGTTTATGTAAAATTGACACACAGAGAGCAGGACAATGCACACCAACTGCGAGCAACGGTTAGGCAATGACTATCGGCAGCGGGCGATAACTCGGGCTGCGTATTTGGGTTGTTGATCTGATATCGCCTACGGGATATGGTGGCGACCTGTACAACGGCGCGTAAATGTGGGTTCAGGTGATGGGGTTTCTTGTTGAGGGTTTCAAATTGTGTGTTTCGATGGCGATTCGGGTGACTTCTCTATTTTTGGTTCAGGGTCCAGAATTCAGTTGGATCTTAGTTTTGATTGGACTTTGGTTCCAAACTTCCTGGTGACTGAGGTAACTCTATTGGTAGAGGTTGCTCGAGATGGGTATTGAGATGGTGGTGACGACATATAATATTGGCAGCAGAATGTGGGGAAATGGGAATGGACTGAGGAGGTAAGGTTGGTGATGTGCGCGCGCGCGTGTAGGTTTTTTTACTTATAAGGGAATTATAGATAATGCAAATTGTAATTTTGATTAAATAAAATACCTTTTACTTGTGTGGAATAAAATAATAATAAAGTGTTCAATGATCATTTGGAGATTTATGATGATGGAAGTGTATCATATGAGAATTTATCCCATTAAAATAAATTAAAGCGCAAATAATAATGGTAAAATCATTAATAAGAAAGCTTTGTTTTATAAGAATTATCCCATAAAAATAAACTAAAGCGCAAATAATAATGGTAAAATCATTAATAAGAAAGCTTTGTTTTATAGTTCAATCTACAACCTCGCTAGAATAAATCTGATCAATTGTGACGTCTATATTTCCGAAATTAATAGGCCTAGATAAAAATAAGATATGTTATCTAAATCTTCTCTAACTGAATAATTAACTAAAGTAAAACTTTTCGATTAAATCTAATTATTGGACAATCTAAAATAAGATATCTAGAATTAATGCAATAGAAAATTTTAAAACTAGAAAAATATGTTAATCTAAGTAATAGACTCGTAAACTTGATTTATTTAACTTAGTTTGTGTTATATATAATAGTGTGAGTATTAGGTACTACGAATGAAACTCAACAATAATTATGGATTGAAGGTTTAATTATAGCGATAGACATGTAAAACCCTAATTTAGGTGATCAAGTTAGAAAAGATAAATACACATAATGATTAAATAAAGGCAAGCACTTGCGTTAGATCAGATTGAAGGGTCATAACCCGTTAGACCATCTGACCCGATATTATAATGTATTGATTTTTGTATTATGATATATTGGCTTTTTACTTGAAAGTATTGATTTTTCATAAATCTCTAACCCGTGCTATTGGTTTTATACTATGATGTATTGATTTTTCACTATAACGTATTGGCTTTTGTATTATGATGTATTAGTATGAAATTTTGGCCTAACGAATGATCTGTTAGTTCGGCCTGACAAGAGTGCTGCCCTTAAATAAATAGAACACATATAATAAATAATAGAAAATTACCACGGAAAATAATTAGAATATAACAGAGTCATAGGTTTCAATATCACTGAAATCAAAATAAATGAAACACTCACACATGGTATTCATTAAATTATAAAATAAGTATAAAAAATAAAATATGGTTTATTGCTATTAATATTACAAGACCAAAAAAACTCTACGTGTCTTTTCTTCTACCATAGTCCTTAATTATCTCACGAGGCTTGCTCTTCTTAGTGTTGTCCTCTTTTCTACGAGTGTGCCTCTCTTATATGATGAGTTATTACACACGTTTATAACATAAACTCAACAATGAGAATTTAATATAGAGATGTAGATTTATATGATTGATCGTACTTTTGTTACGTGTTCATATCTATTATAAAAATTTATGTATTATCACGCTGACATTGATATTTATCATATGTGACTATGATATATATACATTATGGGAATAGAGATTTATTTATCGTATAGAGAAAAATCTTTATCACAATTGAACAATAGAGATGAACATTTATTAGAACAGACATGTTTATCACAACGAATTTGAATATTTTTATGTCGGTTACGTGTTCATAAATATATATTTATCACAGTAAATATGAAAAATCATCACAACAATGTAAAAGTTTATTTTGACAAGATGAATATTCATCACATTAAAATTTTACTTTCCCCTGGGTGTATGGTATAACATACACTCGGATGTAATAAATAATGGTTGTTCTAAAAATATGTGCATCCCTTGGAGTTTCAAAAACAAGCCCTTGATTCTATTGGGCCCTGCAGGTTGGGTCGGATGTAATGAAAAGTGGGTACAAACTCTTCAAAAACGGGTTTGCTTAACTTGATTAGGCTATAACTGGGCTGGTATGAGGTGAACCAATACCAGTCGACATGAGCAGTTATGGTTTAAAATGGCGCGAACGTTCCAATGCTTCTTTCTCCAACTGCAAAATTATCACAGAATACTGTAAAGTAAACATAAAACATCAAATAAGTAAACTTTTTGCACATGACCCTCTGAAGTATTTTTTTTATTCCACTTTATCCCCTGATGTATAAGAGTTTTTGACGTTTCCCCCTAAAATTTATTTTCATTGGAATATTCCTCTAAAATCCGTCAGCGAAAAATTGAGGGGCAAAGTGTAAGAATCTTTTAGTTTAGGAGATAAAGTGCAAAATTTTTATAATTATGATGGCAAATTAAAATAATATAAATATTAGATTTTTGTGTAAAAGTATTATATTTATAGAAAAAAAGGTAGAATTTTTATCTCATACATATAATGTGTGTGTGTTTTGGGAATATACGATGCCGTAACTATATTATTCTTCACTTAATTATAATCATTAGATAATTTCAGGGGAAATATAGTGGGGCATATTAATGGATATAAATGCATGAGGATAAAATCTTATATAACAATGTACTAGTGATTAATATAGTACTTATCACATTTTTATACAAAAAAGAATAATAATATCGAATAGTAATCTTATTTTTCGTATCACAATAAAGTATATACGAAACACACTTTTTTTTTTATTTTGTTCTAACATAATACTAATGTTACATTAATTATGATTTTTTAGTCTAATAATTTATATAATACTTAGTCGTGTATTTTATTTTAGAAAACTGTAAATATTAATTGAAATTTTATGTATTTTTTTTTTTTGTTGTTGTTGTTGTTGTTTTTCTTTGTCCTAAAAAATAGAATAACCGTCACTTCATTATTAGGTAGTATTTTGAGGAATAACTTCCAAGAGGTTATAAATTTTCGTTCCATATATTTCTTCTTCAAATGAAAATTTAAGAAAAATATGACTAGTTAAGTATTATATTAATCACCAAATCCTCCATTTTGTTAATAGTGTTAACTATTAATGTTGAGATGTCGAAAGGAGAGTGTTTCGGGTCTGATGTGGACCAATAAAATTTCTCCAAAAATGACGTGTCGGGCTGTGGTTCATAGGGAGTCTATTTTGGGAGTAGGCAAAAATTTTGACCAGGTATAAATAACAACTTTTTATTTTATTGTTTAAGCCAACATTTTTTCACGGTCTTTCAGCAGTCCCTTTCTCACGGTCAGCTTTTTTCTTCTTATTTTTTCTTCTTATTTTTTCTTCTTCTTTTCTTTCTCCAGAAATTTTCTTCACAAAAAAATTCCATCAATCGCATATCTCAAATTGCTTTTTTATAACTTTTTCATTCTTTTAACAGATGTCATCTTCCGCCAAATCTTCAAGATTAACTACATAATTAAAAATTATGTTGATGAATCATAAAAATACGCCGGTAAGAATTATTGTTTAGGTTTTTGATTCTATTTCTTCCCGATCTGGCCAAATCTGATTACAAATTATCTTTGTTTAGCCTAGATCTGAAATTCCAAACTTCTCATTACACCATTCCGTTTTCTTTGTTTACAAATCTGAAAAATATAGATCTGAAATTTAGCCTGTCGATCCGCAAACTTTCTTTACATCTTTTTTTTTTTCAGAAATTATTCAGATCTGTTTTGTTTAAGAACTGGAAAATTGGAAATAAGTGCATAATCCAGCCACGCCGCCGCCGTTCAGGATTTCCGACATTTGGGCGGCCATTCCGCCGACTTGCTGGGTCAAGGATCCGTGGCGGTCGTAAAACTAGACCTTAACTTTTAAGTCTCAACTTATTGATGTAAGCTCTGAACCTTTTCATTCTTGCCATCCCATATAGAGAACAATGAACAGGTGAGGATTTGCTAATTGTATTTTGAATAAATCTTTCTAAAAGTATCAAATATATAAATATATAACTAATTTGGTTTTTGATTATATAGCTAGACTAGAAAATCTTTTGTTGGAATAACGAAATCTATCATAGCAAATGTTGACAATTGCATAGATTGGCTACGATGTGAATTAAATGTAATATGGTTGAACTGGGATGGAATACAGATAGGCATTAATATGTTAAAGTGTTGGTTTGCTTTGTGATTAGAGTAGATTTGTCCTTATTTTTATTAGTTTTTTAGTTCGTTTTTATATTTGTTTTTGGTATAAGTTGGATGATTTAGGCGTAATTCCGTAATTTTATAATTCCAGCTTATTTTACCGCATTTTGATCTTAATTGATGCAATTAGGTGATGTTTCATTGTTTTTCACCTTACAGCTAAGTAACCAGAAGAGTTTAGCACGTAAAAGACGAAGTTCGATGTTCGGGAATAGAAGAACAAGCTTTCCGGTGAAACGAGTAGCAAACGATCGAGAAACGGAAACTGACGCTCAATCGCATCGACTGACGCGACCGTCGACGCACCGTCGACGCGAGCCGTGTCAGCGATTCATGACCGCGTCAGTCAACGCTCAGTCGACGCACTGCCGACGCCTCATTCTGAAGCGTCGATGTCGACGCACCATTGTCGACGCAACATCGACGCTCCTGCCCAGTCGACGTGCGCACCTGCCGACCAGACCTGCTGCGCGCTGCCGACCAAGTCTGCCGAGTCCCGCTGAGCGCCTGCACGCGTCAGTCGACGCACCGTCGACGCGACAGCCCGGAATTCGGAAATTAGGGTTTCTTGTGCGCCAAGATTTCTAATATCTATTTAAACCCTCATTATTTCGGGTTTTGAAAGAGAGAGACCAGTGAGACGATATCCTAGGGTGTTTTAGCGTACAACAACAATAATTCCACATCTTATAACAAGATTTGGAGACGAAGATCACGGATTGAAGAGCGACAAGTCCGAGACTTCAATTTCGCATTCGGAATTCATTCTTCACCCAAGATCAACATTCAACCTCTGGAATAGCTGGAGCTTTTTATTGCTTTCCTTAGTTTCAATAAGTTCTCTACACTCTTAGATAATTTTCTAGTTAATTGTTTAGATAAATTCTTAGTTAATTCTAGTTTTAATTAGTTAAATTGTTTCGTATGCTTGGATATTGGATGTTGGTAATTTAGTTTATTTATGCGATTTAGTTTATGCTTAGTTTATAGTTCTTGGATTCGTATGATTCAATTTCTTAGCGATAGTTTCTTAAATTCATGCTTTTAGATATTATAATTAGTTCTAGCCTTCATAGCGTTAATTGATAATTTAGTTATTCCTCTTAGTTGATGAATTAGAATAATTAGTTTAGTCAGCTTTAGTATACTGCTTAGTTCGTAATTGATAATCTAGTTTAAAGTAATTAGTTTAATTATATCATCTTAGTTTATAATGATCGAATTAATCTTTTCAAACCCCCAAATGTATATGTATGTTATTCGTAATTGAGAAAAATATTGATAAGACCGAACAGTTGTTTCCTCGAGAGATACGACTCGAGTCAAACTCATCACCCTACAGTTACCTCGTACACTTGCGAGCAAACTGACGTGCTTTTAAATTAATTATTAAAAACGGGGTGCACAAAAGTTTGAGTCAAAAATTTGGCGCCGTTGCCGGGGAAGCAACGAGTAGGAATTAAAGATGTTTTTCGTTTTATTTTCTTTTTGATTTATTATTTTATTTCTATTGTTTTTACTTGGTTTTTGCCATTTGGTACGTTGACGTGTTGTTGAGTTTATGCAAGGAAGGCGATCACTTCAACGCGACCTTGTACCATTCATTGACAACATTCACCGTTCAAATCCGCCAAGACCAAGACCCGTTCTTATTCCCGAGGAGAATTCCTCGACAGCTACTGATATTGCTTGCGATCAAGTTCCCGACATTATGTTAGGAGCAAAATCGGTTCGAAACAGCAATTCACCACCATGATCACCACCACGACCCATTATCGCGAGACAAGAAGCAGGGAGAAACGAAGGAGTCATCCAGCAGCAAGGCATAGTCGGGCACCAACCCGACATGGCAAATATGAGGCGCAATGAAGAGATGAACAACAATTCTGTTCGCCAACACAACGTCGAAAACGCGTCAATTAGGAACGAAGAATTTTTGCAACACAATGCTTATGCTAACAATCTAAGGCACGTGAACGATTGGTTAGCAAATCAAGATCATGGTTACGAGCAAAATCATTTCGGCAGGAGATACGAGCGCGAGCACCATTACACGCATAACGACCACTACGAGAGAGCATATGACCAAGTTCGAGAACCAAGGGGAGATCGAGCACTTAGACAGCGCGACTTAGCACGTCCAAAGGTTGTACCCTTTAGGTCCGCCATTGTTCTTGGACCGACCGCGAGGGCAGTGGAAATTAAACCGCATCAACTCAACCTACTCCCAACCTTTCATGGGAATGCGCATGAAGACCCCTTGGCATTTTTAAATTATTTCGTTGATGAAGTTGGCCGATTCGTAGTTCATGGCCTTCATCAAGAAGAAGTGCAAATGATTTATTTTCCGTACAGCWTGAAGGACAAGGCGAAGTCATGGCTACTGTCCTTAGAGCCTGGTTCGTTAACCGACTGGGATATGATTAGCGAGAAGTTTCTAAACCAATATTATTCAGCCCAAACAACGGGGCATCTTCGGAGACAAATCGCTACTTTTGAGCAGTTAGAAGGAGAGCTATTTCACGAAACGTGGGAGCGCTACAAGACACTTTTGYAAGCTTGCCCCCACCACAAYTATTCTCCGRAGATGACTAACCAGTTCTTTTTCGATGGTTTACTGGACCATGGGAAACGAGAGGTAGAGATAGCAGCAGGAGGAGATTTTGGAGATTTGACAGCATACGAGGCAAGACAAGTGTTKGAGAAGCAAAGCGAAAAGTCTAGACAAACCAATTCTCGGCCTYGTAAGATGAGAGTTAACGAAGTTTCCATCCCYGACCCTGATTTAKATGATGGCRAGTTAGTTAAGGYGAAATGTGAGGAGATTTTCGACGAGAAATTAGCTGCTTGGAAAGCCGAGCGAGCTAGCAAGGCYGCTGCACAGAAGATGGCTGCGAATTGCAACCAGTGTGGATCCCTCCATCATTTAGCAGACGCATGTCCAAACAATAGTGAGCAGCAAGAGGAGGTAAACGCAATCCAGAATTATTCGAATCAAAAGAAGTACACACCACAACGTGATAATCCTCTTTTCAAGTGGGGTCCGGGCAATCCAAATCATATGCCACCTGATCCGCAATTTCCCCCACCGCATTATGCTCAAGTACCAGTGCCACCGGCATAAAATAACTTTCATACGCAAGGGCAGACGTCAAGTACAAGCCAACCGAATGATCAGCTGCTGGTTTGGCAGCAAAATCAAGTAGCCGAGACGATCAGTAATAGAGAAGGGCTTACAAAGGTAAACGCGAAGATTGACGAACTTTCAAAGAAGGTGAGCGGAATTGACCATCTTTCCGGTATTGTGCATGATCTAACTAAAAACATGGATAGAATGGAGAGAACTATGGGACAAATAGCAACCGATATTGCTAGGTCAAATAAGGAGAAAGACAAGCTACCAAGCCAACCGGAGCAAGCGTCGGTGGTTCACGTCCTTCGTAGTGGGAAGAAGATCGACAATGGCATAGAGAACCAAGATGAGGAGCTTGTTCCTAAACCAGTGGACAAGATGCATAAATCCACCAATAGATATGTTCCTGGTTTTATTCAAGGAAGAATTCCGAGTGACACCTCTGGCAACGATGAACCGCCACAACCGAAGCAAACAACGATGTAGTATAAGGATGCTGTTCCTTTTCCGAGCCGATTACGTCCAGCAAAGGAGAACAAGAAGTTTATGGAGTTGTACAATCTCTTGAAGAATGTGAATATAAACCTGACACTTTTAGAAGTGATCAAGACAATGCCCGCCTACGTCAAGTTTTTTAAGGACTTGCCTCGAGAGAGAGACGTTTGGCGACAACTCAATACGTTCCGTTACCGAAGGAAGTTAGCGCAATTTTCAAGAAACCATTACCACCTAAGGAACGCGATCCTGGCAGTTTTTGCATAATGATTTCACTAGCTAATGGGAAGAAGGCAGTAGGTATGTTGGATCTTGGAGCGGGCGTTAATCTAATGCCTTATTCGCTTTATCAAGATTTTGATCTTGGACCCCTCAAACCGATAACTATGAGCCTACAGTTGGCCGATCGCTCGATTCGACGACCGTTAGGGATAGTCGAAGATGTTTTAGTGCAAGTTGGAGAGCTAGTACTTCCAGTTGATTTTGTGGTTATGGACATTGGTAAAGTCCCGACTGAGGACAACGAGCACACCATTTTATTAAGGCGACCGTTCATGGCGACTTCCCATACTCTTATTGATGTTCATAAAGGGAGAATGACGATGACCATTTTAGGTGAAACAGTGACCTTTTCTCTGAAAGATATTCACAACACTCCCTCTCCTATTATGCAAGAGGAAGATTCGTTCATTGATCCCGTTGCATCATGCGTCAACGAATTACGAGAGATCGCAACTTTGAACATGTTAGGCGACGGAGACGATGCCGGAGTGTCTATCAAGGGAAGGAACAAGCAAGTCAATTCGTGTAAAGGTTACGAGTCCGGTGATCATATGCATTTAAGTGGAGAAGAATTGATCGAGTTGTTGGGAATTGACATACGCGACATCGTGGCAGAGTTTGAAGACAATTTTGATGAGGAGTGTTCGCACGAATTCGAGCAAAGGGTGGAGTCAAAACCACCAATAAATCACCCAAGGCACGATTTCCTCGACCATAGCGAAGATTTCACCTTCAAAAAGAACACGGACGAGGCGTGTTTAGGCGATTGGGCGAAGGAGATGAAGAAATCAAGAAAGGTTCGCACGAGTGAAGTCAAGAACTTGCAATTTGAGGTTGGAGAATTAGTCTTGTATAATAACGAACGTAAGTACGACCCAGCCGATTTTGGAGCTTCATGGAGCGGACCATTCTCGATTAAAGAATTTGATGAGTACGGCGTAGCCACGTTGTACGATGAGATTGGTAAATCGTCCTTTCAAGCTCACAAGCATAGATTGAAGCCTTATCATGACGGACGAGGTAAAAATAGCAATCGCGAGATGGTGGAGTTTGGAGATCCACCGTACGTGGGGAGATAAACGAGCAAGATGGCGTCGAGAAAACGACGTCAAAAATTGCACTTCTCGGGAGGCAACCCGAGCGTTATGTATCCTTTTGTATTTTATTTCTATTTATTTATTGTTTTATTTTGGTTTTTATTTGTTTAAGAACAAATGAAGAACTCGGACGAGGAAGATTGAACGAACAAGCGAAGGAAAAGACGCCCAGGAATCCGCCCGCGTCGACGCCGAGCACCTGCTCGCGTCAGTCGACGCGGCGTCGACGTGAAATGCCAAGAATTTGTCTTCTGTCGCGTCGACTGATGCGGCGTCGACGCCAGATGCCTGCAAATTTATGTTCTGTCGCGTCGACTGACACGGCGTCGACGCGACCCGCGAACCAGCCCAGAATGCGTTTTAAGACGGGTTTTGACCCACCAACCCGACCCGTATGCGTGTGACCCGCGGGAAACCCAGAAAACCCCCTTAAAAACAGCGTCTCCCTCCCCTTTTCTCACTTTTCTTCTTTTTCTAAACTCATATTTTACTTTCTCTTTTGCAATAATTTGTCTTTCAACAATTTCCAGGAACTCAAGCACTATAACACTCACAAACCCAGAAATTCGTTTCAACTTTCATACAAGCCACCTTCTCAAAAAGGGGCTACAAGGGTTAAGGCATATTCGGGCGATTCCGGGTAATTCTCGCATTTTTACGGAAATTCGACTACTGTACACGAGGTACTTCGCTTGAATCTTTTCTTGGGACCTTATAATTGTGTGTTGTTGTGTTGGGAAGTTGTTGGTTCAAGGATTACTCAAAGAATTTTGTTGGTTGAACACGCACGCCAAGTGTTCGACAAAATTCCCCAAAGAACGAAAAGTTTTATTTTTCAAGGTTTTTCAATCCCGTTCACTTCGTATTGATTAATTATGTCTCGAGCGGGAAAACGTAAGGATATTTCGGGGAAATATGGAGCACCGTTCCCGATTTTTGATAAAAAGGAGGGGGACATGTTCAAGAAAATTCGGAAATAGGGATTTGCTACGCACCAGACTTTGAACGTCCAAGGGATTGCGGATGAGGTCGGACCACCACACCGATCTTTTGCGTTATGTAGATGGCCTCGGGTGTGGGTACTTTGCCCAAATGCACTTGCCCGGTTTTTGAGAACTCATGCTCGTGTTTTTCTCGACTTTGGCGATTCGGAACGACGAGACGTTCTCTTGTCGGCTAGGAGGGAATGATGTGGTTGTCGACGAGGAAATTTTTGGTAACATTTTTGGTTTCCCGACCGTAGGGGACCACCCGTTTGGAGTACAAGGCTTCGGTTTAGCCTCCTTTTGGGGAATAATTACCGGGGATAACGTTGGCGATTGCAAGCGATTCCCGTGTTCTAAGATTCAAGACGACGCACTCTACGTCGCCTACAAGGTCCTTGGCCACATTATACTTTGAAAAAACGAGGCAACTTACGCAACCAAGGCCGAGCTTTATGTTCTACAATGCCTCGTTGATGGTCGTCAAGTCCGGTTGTACCCGCTTATTTTGCTAGGACTTTACAATGTCACCAAGGGTACTCCGGGAAGCAAGTCGCCACTTCTCTCATTTGCACCATACATTACCGGCCTCGCCCGTCACTTCGGGTTCGATCCTGCCGCAAGCAGACTTAGCCCGCTTGGGACCTCTTCACTACCACTCACGCGTGCACCGGCACCCCGAGTGAGTTCGTCGACTAGAGGAGGGTCCTCGTCTCGATTACACGATGACGACGATGATGGCGACGAGGATATGGAGCAAGTCCGCCGATCTACTTCAGACCCGAGTCCCGATTGGGGGCAATTTTTCGAGGAGAACCGAGCATTTCAAGTGAAGATGTTCGATAAGCTTCAAATCATCGACGAGAAGATCGACACAAATCACGAGAAGTACCGTCGTAGTTTGAAGAAGATGCGTGCTCGTATCTCGAAACTCGAGGAGCGTTTCGAGGCGGCTTATCCGACGCSGAGCATGGACGTCGACGAGAACCCCGAGGATGATGAGTCCCGCGAGTTCTAAATCTCGTATCTTTATTTTTATTTATGCTTTATTTATATAAAAAAAATGAAAAATATAAAATCCAAAAATATTGTTATTTTCTTTGTTTTTGTGTGTTTTATTTTTCTTTTAGGGCAATTCTTATCACGTACGTTGAAGAAGTGGCCAATTACAAAAATCACGAATAGCGGCTCGACTACTATAATTTCAGGGATGTTTTCTTTTTCCTTCCTCTTTTTGATTTTTGGATGTATTTGTGGCAATCCGGAGATTGCCCGGATTTTTAGGGAGGGGGGTGGTCGAGTGTGATTTATATTGATTAATTGTGTAATTTTATTTGATACTTGGCCTGTAATAAGTGTATGCTTAAACGTGATTAATTGCTATTTCTACGCTTAATTGTGTTTGTATGGCTTGCCTGTCGAAGTTGACTAAGTATGATTATTTGTTTTCGTCTTCGAGCGTGCATAAGTGCATAATTTTTTCAAAATTATTTATATATTGTAAAATGGTACTTGGACGCAATCGATTTCACGAAACTTTAAAAACAGCGTCAATTCAAGAATTTTCATGCAAAAAGCCAGTGAGTAGCCTGAGTGTTTATCATCATTGCATGTACGTGAATAAGTTTCAGTTTTGATATCTATTTGAAACCGCTGTGTGTAGTCGACTTTGAAAATGAAGTTAAGGAGCATATTAAACCTTATTCCGGCCTTATTCATATATTTTTAGCCACTATAAATTTCGAATGAGTCAATCATAGCCAAAAATCCATGCCTATAGCCTTGAGTGTTTTTGAGACGACCCCTACAACCCATTAAAAGCGTGGGGTAGGAGTTCGTATTTTTATTGGTTATTTAAGTCTTGGAAATTTTTATTAGGAATTTATTATTTTT
>BMAC01000372.1:376593-397106 GCA_014905375.1 Phtheirospermum japonicum
TTTTAGTTTCTAAACTTAAAAAAAAGTGATTCTAAACTCTTTTAACTTATTTTGTTGGAATAATAAAACTTTTTAATACTGCTTATGCGGCTGCTTAAGCTAAGTTCTTTTTTAGCTTATTAATTTTGTAGAAACAATATTATTAACTTTTTTAGCTTCTAAACTTTAAAAAAAAAGTGATTCTAAACTCTTTTAACTTATTTTGTTGGAATAATGAAGCTTTTTAATTATGCTTATGCGGTTGTTTAAGCTAAGTTCTCTTTTAGCTTATTAATTTTGTAGAAACAATATTATTAACTTTTTTAGCTTCTAAACTTAAAAAAGAAAAAGTGATTCTAAACTCTGTTAGCTTATTTTGTTGAAATAATGAAACTTTTTTATCCTGCTTATGCGGCTGCTTAAGCTAAGTTCCCTTTTAACTTATTAATCTCGTAGAAGCAATATTATTAACTTTTTTAGTTTCTAAACTTAAAAAAAAAAAAAGTGATTCTAAACTCTTTTACCTTATTTTGTTGGAATAATAAAACTTTTTTATCTTACTTATGCGGCTGCTTAAGCTAAGGTTTTTTTAACTTATTAATTTTGAAGAAACAATATTATTAACTTTTTTACCTTCTAAACTTAAAAATAGTTCTATACATTTAGATTATAAGTTTTTAAATCACGTTTCATAAAATATAATTCATATAAGCTCTTGAAAAGAAAACTTCTTTAGCTCATAGATTATGAGTTTAATTGACATCAGCTAAATTAAGAGTTTAAGCTATGCATAGATTATATCTACCCTAAAAAACCTAAGATCTAAATGATCTTAATTGGCATCAGCTAAATTATGAGTTTAAGCTCATATAAGTATTAATTGGGATCAGCTAATTCATATAATTCATAGATTGTGAGTTTAAGCTAAACTTTTTGTTTATATAATTCATATAAGCTCATAAAATATAAATAAATATGATATTTATATGATATTTTTAACAATGCCCGCGTAATCGCGGGTGTCTACACTAGTATTGTTTATAAGATTATGAATAAGATATATAATATATATTGAAGATGAAGCCCAAGCACTTGTATATGGGCTACAACTTTTAATGAATATTCCGGCTAGTCGTATTGGTTAGAATTGGATGTGCAGGCCCTATTTCTCCTTATCCAGAATTCGGCCCATCAGGGGCATTGGGCTTTGCAGCAGGCACTTTAAAAATTAAAAAAAATTGTGCGGCCCACTCTACTAATATATCGCATATTTTTCGTGAAGGAAATAAACCGGCGGATTATCTTGCAAATTCAGGTTGCCGGGACCAAAGGGACGTTGTTTACAATTTTGATATATTTACCAAAAATATGTAAAAGCCTTTGTAGAATGGACCAACTTGGTTATCCATCTTTTAGAATCAAGTAAACTTTAGTTTAATTTCTAGGATCGATTTTCTTTAATGCTAGATAATAGGATCCGCTACGGGGTTCGGGCACTTATCCCCTCAAAAATTACTCATGTATCTGTTTTCTTTGTAATTTTGGACGTTCTTTAATACGTCACATATATAAAGTTCCACCCCTCGGGTGTTTTTTAATATATATATGTCATTATATGTGAACCTAGGGACTCATTTCGACCATTAGATTGGATAATCTTGATGGTTGAAATTACGACACGTCATCATGTTAACTATGTAAAATATTGCATTAATTTAATAAAAAGGGTATTTGGGACATATATCAATATTTCGAAAGAGCACTGCATTGCTCTTTAGAAAGCACATGGGGAAAGAAAAGCACTACGACTGTATACAGAAAAGCATCACAAAATTTCGTTTTTATAAATAAATGTAAATAAATTTAAAAATCTGACGTGGGTTTCATTTGAACCTAATCCTATATATATATATATATACACGTACTTATGTTATATATATAATAAATAATATAATTATAATATGTCTACATATATAATATATTTATATATACTAATTATATTCTACATATATATTATATATATTATATATTTTAAATATTATATTATATTAAAATTATAAACATATATAAATATTATAAATTATATTATATTTATATATATATCACCCCCTATATATTAATGCAAAATCCTCCTAACCTATGTGTCTATTTCGTATGCTTCGTTTGACAAATAAAATAATTTGGTGCTTCGTTTGCTTATGTGTCATCCGAGCCTAATATTTACCTAATTTAGTATTTTTCTTTTTATTGTATTTTACCTAATTTAATTTTTTTTATTATATTTTTCCTTATTCAATACTTTCCTTTGATTTCCTAATATAAAAATAGAAATAAATCATATATAATTAGTAGATAAGATGTAAATAAGTTATTTTAATTAAAAAAAATTATATATGAAATAGTTTAATTAAGAAAACTTTATTATGAAAATAATTAAATAAGTTTTATTGATAATATAATTTAAAATAATTTAAATTTTGGAGTTTTAAATATTATATATAGGTAAAAATGAGTTATTTACAATATTCTAAGTATGTAACTAAATATTAGTAATGCATTCAATCAAAATATAAAAATATTAAATTATATACTAATAATTATTAAATATCGATTAGATATCAGTACAATGCAACACGAGTTGGATATTCAAACGATATCATACTCTCAAAGTATGTAACTAATAATTATTAACGAATTTATTCTAAACATTAATATATAAAATGATTTSATAATAATAATAATTAATAAAATAGATATTAGACACGGGTTTAGAATGTGACGCCTCTGGAATGTTAGTATATAACTAAGATTTAATGAAATAAATTTACAAATCAAATACAAAATTATTTAATATTTATAATAATTAATAAATAGATTAGACATGTACAAGGTACGGGTTGGGAATAATTATTTTAATTTTTTATTTTAGATTTAAAATTCAGTAATTATCACAAATATTTTTTATATTTATTTTTGATAAGTTTTATGTAATGCACGGGTGTTAAACAAGTATATATTAATGCAAAATCATCTTAATCTATGTGTTTACTTCGTATATTTCGCTTGAATAATAAAAAAATCTTGGTGTTTCGTTGTTTATGTGTCATCCGAGCCTAATATATACCTAATTTAATATTTTTCTTTTACTACCTTACCTAATTTAATTCTTTTTATTATATTTAACTTAACTTAATAGTTTTCTTTTATTATATTTTGTCTAATACAATAATTTTCTTTTATACTCCTAATATTAAAATATAAATAAGCCATATAATTAGTAGAAAAAAATCTAGATTAATTATTTTGATTAAAAGACAAATTACATATGAAGTAATTTTAATTATAAAAAAAACTTATATATGAAAATAATTAATAAATTGTGTTTATAATAAAAGTTGAAATAATTTAATTTTAAAATTTTCAATATTCTGTATAGATAAATTATGATACATTTTCAATAATTGGAGTATGTAACTAAGTATTAGTAATGAACTCAATCTAAATATAAGAAAATAAAATTATATAATAATTAATTAATATTCATTAGACAATGACACAATGCAAGAAGGATAGAGAGTATGACACCTTTTGAATTTTTCAAAGTATGTAACTATAATTACTAGCTAAACTAATTTAAACATAAAAATATAAAATGAGTTAATATTAATTAATTAATATAGATTAGAGACGGGTTGAAAGTGTGACATCATTTGAATTTTCATAAGTATGCAAATATAATTATTAATAAATTTAATCAGAACATTAAAATATAATATTAATTAATAATTATAATAATTAATAAATTGAACAGGGCACGAGTTGAGATACACATCCTTTTAATTTTTTATTTTATATTTAAAATTTTATAATTTCACAAATATTTTTTATATTTAATCTTTTATAAATCCCGTGTAATACACGGGTGTTAAACTAGTTATAATTATATTTATGTATATATATATTAAATAATAATTAATATTTAATAATATATAGATACTAAATAATAATATATATTAATAAATAAATATCGTAAATAATAAATAAATACAAATTAAAAAATTTAATTTACCGACGGAGTAATTTCCGTCGGTAATTAAAAAATAATAAAAAAGAAAAAGTGGGGTTACCGACAGAAATGTCCGTCGGTAATAAATAAAGGGAAAATTCTCAAATAGTCATATAGCATACTAACAAAATCCCTTAAAATTCTAAAAATCTTTTTATTCCTATAAAGTAAAAATCCATACCATATAATCCAAAGATGAAGAGTATATTGATAAATCTGCCCTAAAACGTGAACAGTCAATTAAATTCGCCCCGTTGTAAAGAAGAGAAGATGGAGCAATTTGCATGGTGATAGATCATGATTCACGCAATAAATTACATTGCGCACGCCAAAAACCAAATTTCTGTCCGAGGATCTTTCGATGAGTTTTTCATCTGCAACACAACCCATGAATTTGTATTCCCACGAGTATTACATAATTCATATTTGATTCTTCTAATTTTCGTGGGTTTTAGGAATGGAAATCGATAGAAAGTAATTTTTCATTGAATTCAAGCATCTTTTCTGAAAATTTACAACTGAAATTTATTACCCTTTAATTATCTTCTTACGTAACCATGACTTATCCTCTTACAAAATAATGTTTTCATTGATTCTTTGTCGTCACCGAAATAGTCTTAAGTTATTTAATTGATAGTCTGGAATTTTTGAAGTTAGTTGCACCCATACTTCGTATTTTATAGTAGTTTCGTATTTAAGCGTGTTATTCGATTTAACATTTCTCAGGACCAAATCACACAAGTTTATTAGTTTCGTACATAGTAGGTTTTAATTCCATGTCATCCCGATCGGCCTTTTGCACTCATCCAGGTATTCATTTTGCGACAGTCACTCAGTGGTCGAGTTGAGTGTAGTTTGCTATTTTGCCAACAGTATCATGTAATTACTCAACTGTGCTCATCATCCATATTGCATTTGGACATATATGCACCTGCCAATAGTATCATGTAATTATTGAATTATGAGTTTCTTAGCAATTATCTATTTCTCCTACTGCCACTAAATTGGATGCCAGACAATGTAGTTTGCTTATTGGTCCCTTTTCTAGTGTAGTTTAATAATTTTTCCAATGTAGTTTGTAATTATTCAATTGTTAGTTTAAAGTAGTTATGAATTATGTGTTTCTTGTGAGTTGTTAGTGTGGTTGGCTATTTCTCCAATATACTTTTTATTATTTCAACTATCGTGCGTCCATTTGTGTAGTCAATGTAGTTTGTATTTGTTCTTGTTAGTAGTGTAGTTCAATATCTTCCATATCGTTTGTAATTTCTCAACTGTCGTCCGTTCATTTGTGTAGTAAATGTAGTTCATTTTTTTATTTATTCTTCCATGTAGTCAATGTAGTTTTTATTTGTTCTTTTTGGTAGTGTAGTTCAATATTCTTCCATGTCGTCTGTAATTATTCAACTGTCGTCTGTTCATTTGAACAGTAAATGTAGTCCGTTTTTTATTTTTTTTCCAATGCAGTCAGTCAGTGTAGTTTGATATTTGTTCTTTTTTGTAGTGTAGCTCAATATAAATCCATGTCGTTTGTAATTATTCAACTGTCGTCCGTTCATTTGTGTAGTCAATGTAAAAAAATTTTAATTCAAACGCAGTCAATGTAGTTTGCTATTAATGTTCTTCTTGGTAGTGTAGTCCAATATAAATTCATGTCGTTTGTAATTAGTGAACTGTTCTTTTCTGAATATTTATTTTAGTGTACTTTAAAGTAGTTATGAATTATGTGTTTCATGGGATTGTTAGTGTAATTCGCTATTTTCCAAAAGTTTCCAATTATCTCATCTTTCGTCAATGCAGTTTGCAATTTAATGTTCCAATTTATGATTATGTAGTTAGCTATTTTTCTTTCCTACTATAGCAGTTGTTAGCGAATGCTTTTTTTACGACATAATTTAACATTGTGTTATTCGGGTAAATGAGAAAACTGCGTATCTCAATAGAACTGCATTCAACCAAAACATAATACCATAGTATTTGGATCAAGGCATTAATCGATGCAATTACCCAAAAAAAAAGACCATAAAAATATTAATCGACAATGTTCGTGCATTTTTTTTCCCGACGGCGTAAACACTTCTTCAATGATTTCGGCCTTGAATCTTTTCATGAAATCGCTGTCCACATCAGGTTTGAAGTTTTCGCTCACCAGTACATTATTTCATAAAATAACATGTAAAAACTGCACAATCATTGCTGGAGCATTTATGCAAAAAAAAAAAAAAAAAAAAAAAAAAACTGTTAGGTAAGTGAACATATAGTTATTGTAGCATATTCAAAACATTTAATCTCCTAGATTGCAAATGTATAACAAACCTCACATAATCTAATATTTCAAACTATTCACACAATTTCAAACTACTCATACAAATCACATTCATAGTTCACATAATTCATACCAAAAAATTTCAAATGCATAATTCATATATGAGTTTGTAATCACTTTTAGATCTCACAAATTCAAACCTAATACCAAACACTTCACTTTCAGACTACACACCAAAAAAAATCAAATGCTTAATTTAAACTACTCAAACTAATCACTTTTAGATTTCACATAATTCATAAAATTTTAAACTACTCGCACAAAATCCAAACTACTCAAACAGATCACCAAAACTCCTTTTTTTTTTCATTTTAATTAACTACTCTTTTTACTTCTAAACTTAATACAACCTGAAATTCTTTACAACCATTCCAAACTACTCTAATAAACCAGAATTATCAAACAACACGACACTCACAGTTCAAGATGAATTGCACCACCGAATTACAAACTACTCTATTAACTTTTAAGAATCCTAAATTTTGCTTACTGTCAAAAGAAGTTACATAGATTCAAAACTGGACAAGAAATTCAATAAGAAAACAAAAATTATCAATATTGGCGATTTCAAACTCTATAATTATAAGAAAACTAATAATTTTGCAAACTATTTTCAACCAAAAAAAAAAAGCAATTGCATGGAATGAAGACAACACAAGAATTTCAATAAATCGTGTATTGAACTCATATCACACACAATTGAAAAACAACACAAACATTAACTGAACCAAAAGCCCTTCGCGGACAACGGATACTGATAGTACCAAATTATCCAAAAAAATACAATTTCAAACAAGATAACAAACTACATAAACTGAAATTGACTATTATCTACACCTACCAGTTCCAGCACACTTAAAAAAAACTATTGGGAGAAAAAAAAAACACTTGTATGATTTTTTCTTTATAATCCTTCTCGACATATTTGCAAAGTTATTTATAGTTGTCGGTATACACTTCTTCTGGAATGGATTGTATGGGATTTTTCTCACCTTTCTGATTTCAACTTCTTTCACAACTGAGATTCAATTTTGGGTGCAACCGGGATTCAATTCATGAAAATGGAAACTACTCGTATGATATCCGCGAATATTCCACAAATTTAAGCACCTCCGCTTGATTCCAAACTCTCTCTGAGAATCGTATCTAATATTTGGGCTTCGCGACCAATTTGGGGGAAATATCTCTACTACGGAGGTGAAGGTCGACGACAATTACATGGATTTTGTGCGTCAAATTCTCAATCCGAATCCTATGATTCAGTTCGGATTTTGGTGGGGTGAAATGGTAAAGTCAATTTGGGAGCGGGATTTTTTGGGGGAAAAGGGCAGAAATAAATGGAGCGGATCGACTGATTTGAAAGGATGAGAAAATTGAAAACAAGCAATACATGAACATATTTTTTCAAGGGTAGTTTAGTATATTGTTAGAATAATTATATTACTAGGAAATTTTTATATTCAATGGAGTTTATGGGAATTATTTCTAATGTTTTGGAGTAGTTGGGAGTTTTCCATAAATAAAATTTTAAAAAAACTATAGAAAATAAATAAATTTACCGACGGACATTTTCGTCGGTAATTAAAAAAAATTGAAAAATTACCGACGGGCTACGTCCGTCGGCACGCTATAGGTAATTTTGGCCGTTGGGAAAGCCGTCGGTAATGCTGGACTTTTACTAGACGGATGCTACCCGTTGGTAAATTTCGTCGACGATTTCGTGTTCATTTATAGTGATTTAATCTAAACATTAAAATAAAATTTTATTTAATAATTATAGTAATAAATAAATATTAGAAATGTACAAGGCACAAATTATAATGCACCCTTTGAATTTTTTATTTAAAATTTAAAATTTTTTGACTATCACAAATATTTTTTATATTTATCTTATTGATAAGCCTCGTGTAATATATAAAGTGTTAAACTTGAATATATATATATATATATATATATATGATTAGGTTCAAATGAGAACCATGTCCCTATATGTGAACCTAAGGTCAATTATGGGCCTTAAATCTAATTAAATGAAATGGATCAGGTTTTTTTGTGTATTTTTTTATTTAACTAAAAGCATGAGGATTGTATAATAAAAGCATTACTGTGTATATAACTGAAATATTAATAAAGCACTGTGATTGTATAATAAAAGTACTGCTGGTATATAATAAAACCACTAGTTCGCCGGACATATAAGGACATGGTTCTCATTTAAACCCACCCCTATTATATATATATATATATATATATATATATATATATATATATATATATATATATATCACAATTAAGTATACATATATACAATAATTTATTTAAATATCTTAATACTTTCAAACTCAATTATTTTTTAGTAATAAATAAAATAAAACTATTGTAAAATAAAGAATTATTCTACAATGGACGAGTCATTATACCATGCATCTGGGTGCACCTTGCAAGGTGCACCCAATAATTTAATTTATCATCGCATATAACTAGTACATATCATCACATATAATTGGTACATATCATCACAAATAATTGAAATTTTAAATCTAAAACATAAAATTCTAAAATTAAAAAAACTAACCTAAAACGAAAACTAAACCCTAAAAATAGAAAACTAAACTCCAAAATTGAATATTAAACTCTAAACTTTAAAAGTATCATATATCATCACATATAACTGACACATATCATTATATATAAATAATACATATTATCACATATAACTGGTAAATGATGAATTTTTGTTGGGACTCTAAAATAAAAAATTAAAAAAAATATGAAAAAATAAACTTTAAAATGGAAAATTAAACCCTAAAATGAAAAAATAAACCCTAAATTTTAAATTTTTGTTACATATCATCACATATAACTATTATATATTATCACACGTGAGCACGCGAGGGTAATTACAAAATCTAATGTCGGAGGTTATAGAAAAACCCATCAAACTTGTAAAATTACAAAAATCACATTCTTATCGCATTTCGTGCTTGTTATTTGTAGAACTAAAAGGAAATTGCTCACGTCATCAGACTTTTTTTACAATTACATGCTCTCTACTTTTTAATATTACAACTAGTCCTAAATTTACATTGCTTAATGTTTTAAATATTACAAATAGACAGGTGAAAATTTGGGACAATTTGTGAAATTTCAAAAAATCGAAGGATAATGATGTTAACAAATAATTGTGGCAAAATGTAATTGGATTTCTTTTGTAAATGTCACAAACCTCAGTCACGGGTACTAATTGTAATAATTTATACAAGCCTTGGCATGCAAAGCAAAGTAGCAAACATGATTGACCGAAGGAAAAAAGGTCCTTGTGAGGTAAGAAAAAACAGTAGACGTAAAAGTCAATAGAAAGGACGACAAGCACAAAACAAAATACTCAAAGAACCCGACATCCAATATATGCGCCATGCAGTTCATCCTCTATCGCAGTATACAAATTACTTGCTAAATTACAATTTTAGTCCCCATACTGTATTAAGTTTTTTTACTTCTTGACATGACAATTTTGCCCATCGATGCTTTTGCCAAAATAACAACTTTAGCCATGTAATTTTCATTCACATTTTTCATATTTTCATAATTGAGGGATTTTGAGAATAAATAAAATATTGAAACAATTCAGGGCTAAAATTGTAAAAATTCAACACTTACGGGACGGGTTTATTAAATAAATAATATGTTTTTTATTCAAAATTGATAAAATAATACTAAAAAAAATTTGAAAAAGTAGGGCGGGACGCCACTGGGAAAGGCGTCCCGCTCACATTCTAAAAAGTAGGAAAGAAAATCGTTCTATAATGTGAGTGGGACGCCTTTCCCATTGGCGTCCCGGCCCTAAAGTATATTTTAGAAGGTATAAATAAATACCCATTCTAGAATGTGAGGCTGAAATGAAAAAAAAAAAATTAATTGACATTTTCACAAAATTAATAATTTCCTCATTTACAACTAAAAATAAAATCAATTTATTAAATAATTAACAACTAAACAAGAAACGAATAAACCCGAATTTTCACTTAATTAATGTTTCTCAAAAAATAAATAATTTAAGACTTTTTTTTTACATAATTAATAATTTCATATAAATTTTGTTTTTCACATAATTAAAAATTTTACACAAAATAAATCAATTGACATATTAAAAAATTTAATTTTTCACATAATTAATAATTTATATGTTTGTAATTTATTTTGTGTAAAACTCTTAATTATGTGAAAAATAAAATTTATATAAAATTATTAATTATGTGAAAAAAAAGTCTTAATTTATTTATTTTGTGAGAAATTATTAATTAAGTGAAAATTCAAATTTATTAATTTCTTTTTTAGTTCTTAATTACTTAATAAAATTGATTTTATTTTTATTTGTAAATGAGGAAATTATTAATTTTGTGAAAATGTCAATTAATTTTTTTTTCATTTCAACCTCACATTCTAGAACGGTTATTTATTTATAACTTCTAGAATGTACTTTAGGGCCGGGACGCCACTGGGAAAGGCGTCCCGATCACATTATAGAACGGTTTTCTTTCCTACCTTTTAGAATGAGAGCGGGACGCCTTTCTTAGTGGCGTCTCGCCCTACTTTTTCAATGCTTTTTGTTTGGGAGAATTCCCAACTAGGCCAATAACAAATAAAATTATCCCAAATAATTCATACTATACTATTACTTCCCACTTACTCACAAGTACACATATTCAGACGTTGATACCCTTAATCCCTGTCAAAAATACACCCCTCACTCACGCTCGCCTTTCCACATTTCCTCCCGAGAAATCTGCAAACAAATTCCCACCCCTCGCAAAAAATCAAGAAGATACAACCAAATCGGAGCAATAGTACTTTTCAGCGTACCGGGAAAATCAAGAAGATTCTAAATTCGAAGAAAATCGAATCCGGCAAATTGGAGAATGTCAAATTTCTGGCTAGGGTTCCAATCGATTTGAAGATTTGCAGAGGGTGTGAGTTTTCCCGAAATTGTTGCTAGGAACTTGATACAATCCTGGAAGAAAATTACATAATTGAAGGGGTTATACGCTGATTCTCAAGAGATCTCTCCCCAATATGGAATTCCCCCTATATATAGAAGTGTAGTAGGCTTTTTAAATCTGTATTGTGTCTAGCCGGAAAACGAGCACACCACCTATTTCGTTCCAGCGACTAAAGATGACGAACTTACTCCCCCTCGGTGAGTTTTTTGTTTTCGTTTTTTTTTTCTTTTAACTGGTGAAGGCATTCAAACGGGAATGGAGTAGTCTGTAATTGATAACTTTCCTCCCCCTCCGAAATTTATAAACATGTTGTAATTTGTGTGAAATCTTGTGATAAAATGTAGAATATCTGGAAAAAAAAACCGTGTGGCCTTGTTCACATTTGTTGGTGTAGTAGTCTTAAACTGGAATGAGTTGGCGTCATCGATTGTAAAGGATGCAATGTGGAATAAGTTGTTGAATAGGATGTAATTGTCTTGCTTATTAGTATGTAATTATTAACTAGTCTGTATTTGATAGTTAGTATGGAGTTTATCTCGCGATAATACGGAATTTATATACCAAGTTTGTAATTTAAGCTCCGTCGTGTTTAATAGCAAATGAACTATAGTACCACAATCAATTTCTAATAATAACCAGTCTGTAATTGATAACTAGTATGTAGTTGGTAATTTTGTAAATCGGTCTGTCTCGTAGTCCGAAATTCATATATGTTGTAGTATAGAATTATATGCGAAGTCCGGAATCTGTGTAATTTGTATATAGTATGTGATTTTGTACATCGCAAAGGGGATTGTAAAATCCATTTTACATGTAAAAGGGAATTATTTGACAAGAATTTTGTAATCTGTATATAGTAAAGGAGCGGGAATGTAAAAGCGACGGGCCTGTAATTTATGGGAAAAAAAATGATAACTGTTAACAGATACCTGTTGGCATTCAGTATAGAATTATGAGG
Organism: Phtheirospermum japonicum; assembly: GCA_014905375.1. Classification (NCBI taxonomy): domain Eukaryota; kingdom Viridiplantae; phylum Streptophyta; class Magnoliopsida; order Lamiales; family Orobanchaceae; genus Phtheirospermum; species Phtheirospermum japonicum. The sequence goes on from BMAC01000372.1 coordinate 388,923, forward strand.
ATAAAGTACAGAATTAACCTCGCAGTATGGAATCATATATCTTCAGTATATGGAATCATATATTCAGTATGGAGTTATAAGTACATAGTATAGAATTATATGCCAACTTGGTAACATAAATTCCGTCGTGTTTATTAGCAAATGAGCAATAGTAAAAGTATTTAGTATGGGTTCATCCAGATTGTAGTATAGAATTGTATTCCAACTACGTAATATGATTTACGTCGTGTGTATTGGTATTCTGATATATTGTGTATTATAAATCAAGGAACATGTATATGAATGATCCTTGAATGCAAATTTATCCTTGAATACAATTCCTCCAAAGATTCGACTGGTCCCATGTTTCAGTTTTGATTGAGAAATTTGTGGTTGGCATCGTCGCTTGAAAATCTTAATTCTTTACTTGACGAAATTTTTTTCATGAAATCAACTAGGAAATCAAGAAAGAACTCCGTGAAACTAACCAGGAAATCGGAACTATAAATTTCTGGCAGTAGGGTTTACAAAGGTGTACTTCATATAGAAATTAAGGTTAACCACCGTTTTCTCGAAGCATCGTGGAAAATGGTGTAAACGGAAGAGCTCCTGTAAGTACTTAGGTTACTATTTGATTCCGATTTCATATGTTGATGTATCAATCTAAAATTGGAATTGCATAGTTTAGAACTACAAATTGGTTTAATATGGATTTTGTGGATTTCTGTGTTATGATTTCAACTGATTTTAACTAGAATGTGGGATTATTATATAATTTGATGGTAGTTTGGAATTTCATGGAATTGGTATTATCTGGGCAGTTTGCATTAACATAGTACAAGATACATTATAGACTACATTTGTGAAAATTAACATATTACATATTTTGTACTACATATGCTGAAAATCTGATTTGTCTGTATTGTATGGATATATCGTAATATTCTCTTGAAACATGTGTGGGGTCAACTTCTCTCGTAGTATGTAATTATTTAGTATTTTTTGGTTTTTTAGCTAACATATCTGTAAGCTAAAATATTGGTGTGATCAAGTGCAATTGTAGTTTTCTGTAATTATTTTTTTGGATATATGGGTTAGGGTGGAATTTGTGATTGAATAAGTAGATTACTACTTGATTTGAAGAATTTTGCTAATTAATATATTTTACTATTAATATTAGTTAGTATTATGAGTTATTAGGATTAAATTTCATTCCCTCTTATTATCTCGCAGTCATGATTATTAATGATTACATTTATTTCCCTCTTTTTATCTCTGGCATATGGAGTTTAACATTTATTTCTGAAATTTGAATAGACAGAGTAGATGCTAAATGAAATAGTAGGCAGTTTATATATTATGTACTAGGTAGTATGAACTTGTACTGGGTGGTAGTATATGTGTACTAGCTAGTATAAATTTTGTACTGAGTAGTTTTAATTATGGACTAATTAATAATAGTTTTGTACTTAGCAATTGACATTGAGCACTAGGTAATATTAATTCTAGACTGAGTAGTAATACTGGAAGGATATTATGTACTACAAACGGGTGTTATTATCTAATTCATAATATAGAAACTCCATACTACCACTTTTTCACTATTGTGAAGATATTCACATCTTTTTGTTTATGAAAATAAGAATAGAAGGAGATCTCAAAAGCCGACATTGTTGCAGTAGCATCGGGAATCTTGGCTTCGCAGTCCAGAGGCATGACATTCACCTATGTATAACAGGGGTGCTTGTACCACAATATGGGGATATGTAAGTTCTTTCTACAAAAATAAATAAATAAATAAAATAATTTACTGCTCCTTCGAAAATATTATGCAATTACAATAAAAACGAATGTGGAGTTTTGTAAGAAACGGGGTATTGTGTATTCAATTTCTAACTAGTTTTTTTTCGTGTGTGTGAAAAAAGTTATTGTAGGGATGATTGTGCAGTTTTTGTATGTTACTTCATGAAGCCGTTGGTGTAAAATGAAGATTTGAAGAAATCGCTTAGTGAAGACGCAGCGAGAGAATTCAAGATTGAAATAATTGAATCGATTATGATGACCAAGTGAAAATTGTAGTAATGATTGTAGAATAAACAGTAGTGTTTATATTTATTAATTTCAAAACTAGTATTTTATTGTAAAATGTTTTGATTTACATTGAAGTAAGACCGAGTTTGTCTAGTTTGATTTTGTGTCAGGATATTAAATAAATATTACTTATTTTGATACAACACTTGTAGTGTCTCGTAGTGGTTGATTAATAAAAATCCTTATCGAATAAAATTGTAAACATAAATTCAACAAGCATGTTGGACAGGGTTTTTTTTAGTGTAGTATGGAATATTCGTACTACCCATGATAAAATAATGTGCCAGATTTGAAAAGTAAATTGCATACTACCCTGTAGTATACATTACTTCTGGTTTATAAGTAAAAAAACTGCATACTGCATTGTTTCAAATAATTATGAACAGTTTAGAAAAAGAAAATTGGTACCAATTAAATTATGGTATGTTGATATTTAGTTGATATTTCGTGGTACCCATACCACATTATTTTCAACACCAGGGCTAGTTTAGATTTTTTTTTGCATACTATCTCTGAAAACAAGTAAAATTGTACAAATTAGATTCTGTAATTTTGACACTTAGTGAACCACAAAATTAAACTCAATTACCATTTTATAAAATTGCATGCTCGCCTATTTCCTAAAATTTCGGAATTGAAAATATAATAGTACCAAAGAAATTTTGCATACGATAAGATATAATTCTAGATATAATTTAGAGTGAAAATAAATAATATTGGTTTCAAACGAATACGCCCATATCACAATCGGAACAAGAAATTATATTTTCATACTACAAGATATAATTCCAGACGTGCAAACTGGAAATTCCATACTACCATTTAAACAGAAAACCTCCTCTAATTGTAGTTTTAAGTAGTAGAATTCGGAATTCTTTCGCACTACTTACAAAATTTTGCCCAAATTCCTATCCCTCTTTCTCCTAGCCTACAGTAAGCAAATATTTTTGTGTGCGACTTGGAATAAGAATGTGGAGCACACCCTCGTCATCTACTCCAGTTTCAATATTTGTCAGAATAATTTCACCATTGTTCAAAATGTCAAACCTAACGCGAACCAATCCACATAACATTACAATCTTGAACATACTCTAAAGTCAGTTTAATTAGATAGTAAAATCCTAAGAGATTCATGGATGGAATAGTGCATGGCCGATTTAGAACGGAAGAGCTGATTCCATCGTGCACATATATTATCCATTAGCGTATTAAAAGATAAACTTAGTTCTTTGCCCACGACAAGTGTCTCTCCACCTTACTCACAAAGTAGAAATATGACTCAACTATCCAATGAGCCTGCATACCCAAGTATGTGAAAAATTAGCACACAAAAATCCAATAAGCATGTTTGATGCGATTTTTGTTTATGACCAGTATGGAATATACATACTACAACTATGATCTAAAAAGAAAATTAGATACTACACTAAAAATAATGTACTCTAGTAAGTCTACTATGATAGTACTATTTGATACAATACTATTTAATTCCTCATTTCTACTGTTGTCAATTTAGTTTCAATATCCATATTAAGGACTAAAATTCCACACATAAATCCAACAAAGCATGTTCGAAGTTGTTCTCGTAGTGTCGTATGTAATATCTAGTTTTTTTAAGAAACCAATCCAAACTACTTTATAAAAAACTATGTACTACCCTGTAGAATGAAATTGCAACCAGAAATTCAGCAAGTATATTCGACAAGATTTATTGTTAAGATGCGTATCGAATATCTATACTAACCCATGATCAAAACAATATCCCAGCCTTTTAAAACAAATTGCACACTACCCTGTCGATTACTTTAGTGTCAATTGTAATAAAAAAGTTATTTTCCCTATAAATTGGTCGTACAGTTCAAGAGAATTGCAAAGCAAGTTAAAAAAAATAGAAAAAAAAACTATTTTAATAAAATTAATGTCCGTTGATAAAAATATACAAACCACGTACTACGGATTACTTTAAGTTTGCCTTTGTTTTTGTTTTTTTAATACCAGACTATTTGTAATTTTGAAGTCTCTCAATTCTGAAAACTATCAGTTTACAAAATTGTTTTGTCCTTCCAAAATACTGCTGGTTTAGCGAACACACAAACAAAAACAAACAAAACTGTTGACAGATATAAAAAAAATTGTAAAAATGAATTGTAAATTGTTGATTGATTACTGAACATTACAGGGAAGGGTTTATAAACACCCTTATGGTCAACGGCTGCACATGGGCCTTAATTACAGGTTGTTAGCCCTAACAACTTCCTAACAGTTTCTTAACAGACTATGCCAAGTCACTAACAGTTTTACAACAAATTTGGTTAGTCTGTTCAATACGCGCCAATGCAAAGTTAAATGGGGGAAGGCCGAAGAGAGAGCCGTTGACTTAAGAATTGCATGCGGTTAATTGACAAGCCTTTTGTGAGAATGTCGGTTGTTTGGAATTCTGTCGGCACGTACCGCACGTCTAATTCTTTATTTTGAACCTTCTCTCGTAGGAAATGAACATCAACTTCTATGTGTCGAGTACGTGCATGAAAAGATGGATTGAAAGCTAGGGTTATTGCACCCATATTGTCACACCATAGAACAGGTGGCTGAGTTATGATCAGGCCAAGCTCCTGGAATAAGGTTTAAATCCATATCATTTCAGTAGCGGCTAAGGAAAGGGATCTGTATTCAGCCTCAGTGCTGCTGCGTGCAACAACATGTTGCTTCTTGGAGCTCCACGCAATGGGATTTGATCCTAGAAAAATGCAATATCCACTGGTACTTCTTCTGTTATCAACATAGCTGGCATAGTCAGCATCTGAAAAGCCATGTAATGCCATTCTGGAGACTGGTGTGTAGAGAATACCATGATGTATTGTTCCCTGGAGATATCTTAGGACTCTTTTGCAGGCTTTCCAATGTTTGACAGTAGGAGAGATTAAGAATTGGCTAAGTTTATTGACCATGAAGGATATATCAGGTCTGGTTAGGGTTAGATATTGCAGGGCTCCAACAATGCTTCTATATAAAGTGGGCTGATCAAACTCCTTGCTATCATGAAGAGAAAGTTTTCCTTTAAGACAGTAGGGTGTGGGACTAGGTTTGCAGGAGCTCATATTTGTTTTATGCAAGAGTTCCCTGATGTACTTTGTCTGTTTGAGATGAATGCCTGCTGAGGATCTAGTAGCTTCTATCCCTAAGAAGAAATTTACCTCTCCAAGATGTTTGAGAGAAAACTGTTGATCAAGTACACTAATGATTTGTTGAATTGCTGTGGGGTCATTACCAGTTATAAGGATATCATCAACATAAATGAGAATAAGGAGGATTTTTTCTTTTTGCTGAAGATGAAAAAGAGAGGGGTCTGAGAGGGAACTCTTGAATCCTAGCTGATTTAAAAGGCTTTTTAGTTTGTCATACCAGGCCTTTGGTGCTTGTTTGAGTCCATATAGGGATTTGACCAGCTTGCAGACATGATTGGGCTTGGATTTATCAATGTAACCCTCTGGTTGTTGCATAAACACCATTTCTTTGAGGTCACCTTTTAAGAATGCATTGTTGACATCTACCTGCTGAATTTGCCAATCCTTTGTTATTGCTAGGGAGAACACTAGTCTGATGGTTAGAGGTTTGATCACTGGACTGAAGGTATCAAAGTAGTTCACTTCTGCTGTTTGCTAAAAACCCCTGGCTACAAGTCTTGCTTTGCACCTATCCAATGAACCATCTGCCTTTTTCTTGATTCTGAAAATCCACTTGTTACTGATAATGTTCATATCATTGGAGAATGGGACTAGGGTCCATGTGTTATTGTTTGTTAAGGCTTGAAATTCATCACCCATGGCTGCCTTCCAAAGTGGCTGAGATAGAGCTTCATTTACAGAGAGGGGTTCAGTGAGTGTTGTATGAGGTGATAGAAAGGCTTTTGGTTTGTAGATTCCATTTTTAGCCCTGGTGATCATGGAGTGTGTTGAGGTTTTCTGTGGTTGAGCTGAAGTGTTAGTTTGAAGTGGATCATGAGTTGGAGAAGGCTGATTATTGTTTGAAGTGTTGGTTATTGATGTTGATGAGGAAGATGAAGGTGATGAAGAGTGATCGAAGATTTCTCGACGCTCTAGAAATCGTTTCCGCAAAAGTACGGAGTCGACTGTAGATGCGGTGAGTTGTCCCGAGTCGTGTCTCTCGAGGATGGATGTGATCGGTCGTTGGTTTTCTTATTCGTTCTTATCGTCGGTTCGATTAGGCTAATTTAACTCTAAAAAGCGATAGTCATTGTTCGGTTTTTATAACTAAGATGTAAATTGAAACTTAAGATTTAAAAACATTAAAAGATTTAAAGGAAATTAAAGCTTATATTAAAAACGATCAATTTAAACTAATTAACTTATTAAAACTTAATAATTTTAAATTAGGAAAATGGAGGGAAAATTAAAGTCAACTTATTTGAATAAGTCAACAAAGTACTTAACATTAATTAAAGGTTTAAAATAGGAAGATTCAATAAACTTTTACAAACTTTKAAATTAACTACAACTTACTAACTTAAAAGCATAAGTTCATAAGCTAGAAAGCTATAAAATGAAATTGAGAATTTTGAAAGATCAAAACAACCACAAACCAAGAACCAAACTTCAATATAAGATCAAGAAAAAATAACATGGAAATTAAGCTATATTAAAGGAAAGAGAATTACCAAATGTACTTGATTACACAAAAGCTTGAATGAGGAAAAGCTTGAAAGCTGATGGTTCTTCACAAATGGAACTTAAAATAAAGCTTGAAGATGAAACAACTAAGATCTTAACTTAACTAATCTATAACTAATTACTAGAATTTATAGGAATTAAAATGAGCAAAATATGAAAAACTGGAGAAAAAAGCTGGTTTGGGCAGCTTCCTTGGAGGAGAAAGCTATCAGGACAAGTTACAAGTTGAAATGACGTCTGATTGAGTTAAATCTTCAAAATTTCTGCTTTTCAGTCGATCGACTGGCAGTCGATCGGCTTGTCGGCAGTCGATCTGACTGCGATATCAAAATGGCCTGAAGCCCTGTAATTCAGTCGATCTCGGAGGGTCCAGTCGATCGACTGCAGTCGATCGGCCGAGTAGGTAGTCGATCGACTGCAATGCCAAAAACTTCAAAACTCGCTGGAATCAGTTGATTTTGGGGGTTCAGTCGATCGACTAAAAGGTCAGTCGATCGACTGAACATTCAGTCGGTCGACTGGATTCCAGCGCCCGGCTCGATTTCTCGTTCTTTTCGCGTCCGCCGGTTTATCGAACCTTGTCCGCTACGCTTCCTTGCTTTGTCCGTCCATTCCCGAGTCGAGTATCGACGATCCCAAACGAGCGTGGGCCCCGCTTGGACGTCCTACGGCCAAGAAAAACAGAAACGTGAAAAAATACGAAAATTAATAACAAAACGTACAAAAACTAAGAAAATCTAGAAATACGAAAAACGGCCAACCCGACTCCTAAAACAACAAAAAGCAAGCGAAAAACACGCAACGTGAAGCAAAAACGATAATGAAAATATGTACAAAAAGATGCAAATCAACCACCCCACACTTAGAACGGTTGCTTGTCCTCAAGCAAAAACTAACGTATATTTACAAAACTACCCCCGACCAACCCTAAGCTAATGCAACAAAAATAGTTCGAGACGTCGTACGCTACGTTGTTTGTTAGCTTGGCTTAAAAGGACGACAATGTGATTTGCTAAGGTAATTTAGATCGACTTCCGAAACCTAAAAGGACTTAAACGATCCAACAAGTCGGTCTCCCCGTCCTTGCCCTGGCTAAGGTCTATCCACGCTCGAACCTTTAAACGACTCCCGACTAGCCAAGATCATCAACACCTCTCTTTACAAAAGTATACTAAAATCGAAACAAATGGAAAAAACCGTGCTATACAATAACTTCAAGGATTTATATCGTATCCTGTTTTATTCATCTCTTTTCGTATTTTTTTTCTTTTTTTTTCTTTTTTTCTTTCCTTTTTTTTATGTACCGTAGACGTGAGGTACTTGCATAATAATGTGAAAATACGAGGCTATCAAAAGACTCCGATCATTCGTTGCTACTAGCAACTTTCGAATTTTTCGATCGAGCACGTGGAGCAATTGATGACTC
>BMAC01000372.1:398507-413722 GCA_014905375.1 Phtheirospermum japonicum
AGTCGCGCACGAGAGAGTAGGACCCAGCACATCTTCCTCCTCCTCTTCCACCTTTTCTTGTTTAAGTAGTGGCAAAGTTTCGGGTGGAGGCGAAAGAGGCTCGATCAGCTCCACATCCTCCAAGGCCGGCACAACTGCATTTTCCTCGCCTATAGCAGGTAAGCTCGGTAACCCAAGTGCCATCGGCGACCCCGAAGATATCACCTCCTCACTTTCCACTACAACCTCTTCGCAATATCCGAGAGGGGTTGCGTTGCTTTCCGACCTATTCTCCTCGTTCTCTATATCTACCTCATAGCGTTCACCTTCCGAAAGATCGTCAAATCTCGAATTATCATCAACGACCGTGGGCACCGCCTCATCAAAGAAGGGTATCTCGTCGATCAGCTTTGTCGGCAGTCGATCGACTGCGATATCAAAATGGCCTGAAGCCCTGTAATTCAGTCGATCTCCGGAGGGGTCCAGTCGACCGACTGCAGTCGATCGGCCGAGTAGGTAGTCGATCGACTGCAATGCCAAAAACTTCAAAACTCGCTGGAATTCAGTTGATTTTGGRGGTTCAGTCGATCGACTAAAAGGTCAGTCGATCGACTGAACATCCAGTCGGTCGACTGGATTCCAGCGCCCGGCTCGATTTCTCGTCCTTTTCGCGTCCGCCGGTTTATCGAACCTTGTCCGCTATGCTTCCTTGCTTTGTCCGTCCATTCCCGAGTCGAGTATCGACGATCCCAAACGAGCGTGGGCCCCGCTTGGACGTCCTACGGCCAAGAAAAACGGAAACACGAAAAAACTACGAAAATTATTAACAAAACGTACAAAAACTAAGAAAATCTAGAAATACAAAAAACGGCCAACCCGACTCCTAAAGCAACAAAAAGCAAGCGAAAAACACGCAACGTGAAACAAAATTGAAAATGAAAATATGTACAAAAAGATGCAAATCAAAGAGGATGAGCTAGGAGGTACTAAGTTTGGATTGGAAAAGGGAAGTATAGGAAGTTGGGATGTATTTTGATTTGTAGGAGATGATGAGGGAGTGGTGAACAAGGACTGATAGGGGAATTCTTGTTCATTAAATTATACTGTTCTGGAGATGTAGAGTCTGCCAGATGGATGTAAACATCTATATCCCTTGTGACAAGAGCTGTAGCCAAGAAAGATGCATTTGGAGCTTCTGAACTGGAGTTTGGAGGATTTGTAAGGTCTGAGGAATGGGAAGCAGGTACAACCAAAGGTTTTGAGGAAATTGTAATCAGGAGGTCTGTGAAAAAGTCTTTGAAAAGGAGAGGCATTTTGTAAAATTGGAGTGGGTAATCTGTTGATGAGATATGTGGCAGTACAGAAGGCATCCCACCAAAATCTAGATGGAATATTTGCCTGAGCTAAAAGGGATAGACCAATTTCAGTTATGTGTTGATGTTTCCTTTCAACCAAGCCATTCTGAGGATGAGTGTAGGGGCAAGAATGTCTGAGTAATATGCCTTGTTTTTTGCAGAAGGAGTTGAGTGCCTTATATGCACCTCCCATGTCACATTGTAAGGATTTTAATTGACAAGAAAACTGTTTTTCAGCCATTACCAGAAAATTTTGAAAAATGGAAGCAACTTCTGATTTTTGAGTAAGAGGAAGAATCCATGAGAATCTTTTGTAGTCATCCACAAACAAAACATAGTATTTATAACCATCAATGGAAATGGAGGAGGCAGGTCCCCATACATCTGAATGAACAAGTTCTAATGGTTTTGTGGTGTTATGAATAACAAAGGGAAAATGCATTTGATGTTGTTTGCCTAGCTTACAAGCTTCACAGAAATGTACTTTGTTCAAAGAACATGGTACATGTATTATTTGCATGACCTTTTGCAAGGTATTATTACAAGGATGATCTAACCTATTATCCTATAGTGTTTCTTTGCTGCTGTGTAGGTGAGAGCATTGTTGTGAGGATGTTGTGTGTTGAGGAGAAACAGATGCTTGAAGAGCCACTGTGGATGGACTTTGGCTAGGAGATATATGGGAAAGATCAAGTTGATAGAGACCATCTTTAAGCTTGCCTCTCAGAAGAACATTGTGAGATTTCAGGTCCTTGACAAGACAATGAGTAGCATGAAATTCAATTAGTGCATGATTATCTTGCAAAAATCTGGATATGCTGAGCAGGTTGTGAGTGATGTCAGGAACATTTAGTATGTTTTTAAGGTGACATGAGTATGAAGGTAAGAGAGCGGGCAAGCTAGTGATTCCAGTGTGTGTGATTGGAACAGAGTATCCATTACCAACAGTGAGGCTGGCCTTACCCTTGTATGGAGTATGCAGATGTAGGTTTTCCAGATTTGATGTGATGTGATGAGTAGCTCCACTGTCCAAGAACCACTCTGAGGAGTCTTGTCCATTGTAGGGTATTGAGGAGGGCTGTTGTTGAACTTGATTTCCAGCTAAAGAGTAGTAGCCAGATGGAGTGAGTGTATGGGATGGATGATGATTTGAGAGATAGTTTGCATAGGGACCAGTTATGTTGGATTGAGTAGTGAGGAAAGCCTGTGCTGTAGGATGTTGCATAGTTGAACTTGTGTTGGGGCATGTAGCTTCTAACCCCTGAAAATTGACATCACACCGTTTAAAGCATTTGCTTGCAATGTGGTTGTTTTTGCCACATAGTTGACAGATTACTCTTGCACTTCCCCGGCCAAATTTGCCTCTACCTCGGCCTCTTGCATTGTGTCCAGCTCGAGTGGGGCGATAGTCATAGGTTGGTTTCTGAGTGGCTATGTGAGCTGAAGGATTTCCAGAATTAGGTTTAGAAGCAGCAATGGAGAGGGATGCCTGAGTTTGAGCAAGACGCATCTCATGTGTTTGAAGGATGAATTTAACTTCTGATAGAGAGGGTGTGTCACTGCGAGTTGTGAGGTTGACAACAACATTTTCATATTCAGAGCTGAGGCCACCAAGGATGTACAGAATTAGATCATCATCCTTTAAATCTTGACCTGCAGCTTGAATTTGATCAGCTATGTTTTGCATTTGCATTACAAATTCTTCAATGGTTTTGTCCCCCTTTTTTTGAGTTTGAAGCTGAAAGCGAAGGTTCATAGCTCTAGCTTTCGACTGAGAGCGAAACAGATTTTCAAACGTAGTCCAAATTTCAAAAGTATGAGTACAGTGACTTAAATGACCTAGCATGCATTCAGAGATCGAGCTTAGCAGCCAGCTCATGAGGAATTGATCTCGACGGTTCCAGATTGCAAGCTCTGGATTGATTTCTGTTCCAACCCTAGCCGCCGGAATAGTTGACTGATTTCCAAGTAGGAATTCATCGAAGCCGTGTGCGCGTACTGTGGCCAGGATTTGAGATCGCCAGTAAGTGTAATTGTTTCGGTCCAACCGGATTGTGAGAGTGGTTAGGGTTGGCAGATTCACAGTCGCCACCATAGATGATTAGGTGAAGCTTTTAAACGAAGCAGCAAATCGGGGAAAATAAAGTAAAGAATTTGACCGAAGAAAGTAGAAAATTGGGCTGAAAAGATGAACTACAAATTGATGATGACTGAAGTATTATTTTTTGGTCGCTGATATGAACCAAGTGTTGAATCGCCATTAATGGCTATTTTTTGAGCTCTGCGAGAAAGAGGTAAAGAAAATTGTAGCGGAAGAAAAAAAGAGAGAAAGTGTGGCTCAGGATACCATGTTGACAGATATAAAAAAAATTGTAAAAATGAATTGTAAATTGTTGATTGATTACTGAACATTACAGGGAAGGGTTTATAAACACCCTTGTGGTCAACGGCTGCACATGGGCCTTAATTACAGGTTGTTAGCCCTAACAACTTCCTAACAGTTTCTTAACAGATTATGCCAAGTCACTAACAGTTTTACAACAAATTTGGTTAGTCTGTTCAATAAAAACAACAAAAAACAAAAACGTGAATTTGAGACTAATTTTGGCGTGTTTGTAATTTTAAAATCTGTTAATTTGGAAAACTATTTTTTCACACAAAAAATCTGCCTTTTTATCAAAATAAAATCAAAAGAATGAACATTTCTTACAGTTGTGTATAAGAAAGGTACTTACTTGTATCGATTTTCATCTTCAATTTCGGTTCATTCAAGAAATAATGAATTGTAATTGAGATTGGAGAAGATAAATACCTACTTCCATGGATTTGCAGAAAAAATAATCGTGAGGGGGATTGATGGGTTTTTTCGAGGAAGATTGGGAGTATAATCAACGCTTACCTTGCATAGGTAAGGGTATAGCTGAGAAAATGAAAATAATTTGTCTTATAATGGGAATAATATGACCTAAATGGGAATATAAAATTTCAATGGATTATATGGGAATATGTGTTTTAAAAAGTGTATTATACAGGAATTTTCCCTTTTTGTTTTAGTATTATTTTATCAATTTTGAATAAAAAGCATATTATTTATTTAATAAACCCCAAACGGGACCGGGACCAACATTGCTAACTCCTAAAAATCAGTGAAAGAATTATGATCTATTTGTTGTTATAGATTTGAAGTTCATACATAGCTTCAAATTATCAAATCCAAATGGAGCCACCCTTTTAGGGTCATTTTTCTTGACAGGCTTAATTCTAACTACACTGAACCTCAATTGCACTGTTTATAACTAACCTTCAACTTTTTTTAATCAATATAATCAGCAAAAACTAAATATCATCAAATTCAAAGATTTTTCACTACAGAATTTGAGACAAAAACTATCTCTAATGTTCATAATCAATTGTGAATTTTTCAGCCAGGCCAAGAAGGATAATCAAAGCATTATCAAATTTAGCAATGTCCATATAGCAATGCAATTTACATTATGGGTTGATTACAAAAACGACCATCAAGTTTTGGCATAATTACAAAAGAAATCCCAATTTTCTTTCAAAATCACTTACCATTAAAATCAAGAAATCAGTCAAAAAAAAAAATACACCATCCCTCATTTCACAAATACTTTTCAAGTGCAAGATTATGAACACAAATTAGAACCTACCAATAATAATGCCTTTTAGAAGAAAACCATAATAGGCAAACAAAAGAGACAATAAGTCATGTGTTCAATAACAAGACACCGAAAAATAACGAGTACTAACATTAGAACATAACATCCCGTGCTAAAAACGTTACCGTTAATCCACGTCGAAAATTAGCAAATACGATAAGGAGCAATTAATTACTTGTTAAAGAAAGAAAATTCAGCATCTCCAGACCGAAGCCGACACGAGCTCCTTCCGTTGCCAGCTCAGCACAAGCGACATCTGTCTCTTCTCCACTAGAAACCCACAGACCGGCGTCCTTTTCACCACACACTCACCCTGCGACTCGGCAAAATTACTAAACGCCACCGGCGAAAAGCCCGACGACAGGAACAAATTCCTCCAGTGCTGCGATTTCTCGGGCCAACGAACCCGGCCCGTCATGATTCTCTCGATTCCCGGCTGGATCAAGAACCTCTCAATCTTCTGCAGGGCGTCCGAGTTCACGTTAACCGTGTCAAGAGACTCGAGGAGATTCGAGTAGGACTGAAGGGCATGTATAACATGGCTGGCGAAGGGTAAATCCGTCCTATCACACCCCCTGTCCACCGAAACCACGATCCTCGGCGACATTTGCTTGACGAATCGAAGAACCAAAGGCAGCGGCACATTAAAATTCGAAATACAACCGATCGGGAGATTAACAGCAACAGCCTCGTTATCTGATAAACAGAAAGAGCCCGAACTCAAAGAATCGAGGCCCGTAACCTCGAACTCGAACTTGATGTTAATTTCTTGAGCGAACTGGGTAAGGTTCTCTCGGACAAGGCAGAGCTCGAGGTGATCGTGGGCCGGGTGAGAGGTGACAAGTGCGGTGATTTTTAAAGCCGGCGGGCCCACGGGCCTCAATGCGAGCTCCTGCATGAGCGAGGCCCATTGACCGCCGTAGCCGATATCAAAGTCCACGATGTGTAACCGATCGAAACCCTCGAGGGCTTCAAGGAGGGCTTGGTTGCAGGTGAGATTGGCAAAATCGGTCAACGGCGAGATTTCGGAGAACAATTTGTAGGCACCAATCTTGAAAACGAGGCTAAATGTCGAAGAGGGGTCCGGAGACGGGTTTAAGTTGTTGTGGTTAGTATGAAGGAGCAATTGCAAAGCCTCCTTGCAGTAAAAGGCAGCCCGATTGAAAGGCTTACCGATCGGAGAGAGAAAGTGATTGAGCCGCGCCAATATCCCTTGCGCGAGTACGAAATTCCCCGTCTGGACCAACTCGGCGACATTGTACAGCTGGTCGACGATCGCCTGTTGTTGCTGATGAATGTGAACTAATTCGCCTGTTTTCGGGTTCGGGCCCGGCCCGATTGATCTCTGCGGAGAGGGATAGGGAGGGAGGAGCTGGAGCTGGTGAGGAAATTGTTGGGTTAACATGTCTTGTTGCCTGGTGTTGTGAAAAGACCATTTTGCCCCTGGGGTTCCGTGGATGGGCCCTCCGAGATTGGGCCTCTTGGCCGGAGGCGGCCCAAAGAGACTCTGCTCTTGATGGAAAGGCGAGAAGAATGAAGGGTTCTGGATGTGCTGAGCCTGGTGCTGGTTAATCAGGTTGAAAATGGGCGACTTTTGATCTGAGGGGGAATCGAATGAGGAAGAGTAGATGATGTTCGAGGGCAAATCGGTCTTTTCGGCGCTGGATCTGATGCTGTTGGGGAAACTGGAAATTGCGGACATCAAATTTGGACCGAATTGGTCCCCTTGATCTACAACCCCAAAACCACCGCTAAACTCAAACTCCGACGAAGTTAAACCAACGGCGGCGCCTCCGCCGCCGCCAATTTGAAGAACCTTATTCAGATTTGCAATTGCTGGGTCCTCCACAATATCCCCCATGATCCACCGGAAAACAGATTGCTCTTGGTACGGAGACACGTTCCCCCAGTCGTCCTCGCCATCTCCGCCGCCGCCAGCGGCGGCAGCTCCAGTCTCAAGAAACGGCAGAACCGGCAGGAATTCGGAATCAGCTCCGCCTGCATTGGAGCTGATGGGAGACAGGTTTGTGTCCGAAACCACCCCCACACCCGCCGTGTCGGCAGAAGCACCGCCGCCTCCCCCGCCGCCGCCGTGAGATGAAGACAGGGTTGAAGAAGACGTGGGCCCGCCGGAAATTGTGGGATCCAGGACAGATGTAGGTTCACCAAAGCTGCTACTACTATTATTATTATTATTCACGAAGCAATTTTTCTTGAGAGAATAAGATGAATTAACCGCCGGTATTTTTTCTGAAACAGTAAAAAAAGCTTTGTTCTTCACAAGCAGCTCCAAATCCAACACCCCTTTCCCCTCAAAATCAAAGGGTAAAAGCAAACCCTTCATCTAATCAGCAACAGATTAAAAAATCCCCAAAAAAACCACAGCTTTTTCAATATCCTTCAGCTTTAACAAGGGGAGAAAAAAAAAATAGTGAGAAAAAGCATATCAAAACCCAATAAAACAAATGCAGGAAACTATATAAATTCCATGTAAAATGCATATACATGCATGAATATAAGGGTAAGTAAACATTTTGCAGTTTCAAGCTCCCTTTTTTGTTAAAAACCCAATAAATTTCTGAGAATATTCAAGAAATTAAACTGGAAATGCCTACCCAATTACGAAAAATTGATGGGTTTTAGAATTATTTCTTCTTATATTCACTCAGCTAGCTAATCCATGAAAAAGAAACAGTAATTTTGCCTGGCTTACTGTTTTCTTCTTCCATGGATGCGTGCAGCATAAAAAAGCAGTAAAGTTGCCCGCCTTCATAGTTCATTTCATTCATCTTCTCTCTCTAGTCTATCTTTTTCTTTCTTCGCTTTTTTTTTTTTTTCCTTCTTTCTTTCTTTCCTCTTTGCTTTTTGTGGTTTTGTTTCTTTTACCTTTTCAGTTAATTTGTGTGGCTGGTTCACGTAGTTTATCTTTCTTGCTAGGGTTTCTGATTCGCCCACGCGCACCCGTTGCGCGTTGAGAGTAGTACTAATGCACTTTTTGTAGTCAACAAACTTATCATATAAATAATAATCATTGATCTACCTATTGTTTATTTATATTTATTCAATTTTTTCACTAAGTTCTCTAGATGTGTTTGAAATTTGAATGCAAAACGCTAGGGTTATTTTTATTTATTCGTGTTATCATATCAAACAAAAAATTTATAATATACTATAAAAAACATTTTTTAACAATACTTGACTAAGTTAATAAATTAACTTACTATCATCAAGATTCAATTCTAAAACAAATAAACATATCTTCTTGATGCAAATTTACAAAAATGACATTTTATTAAATCCTATTTTATTATTTTAATAATGTTATGGACAATTATTTGATCTAATATCATTACACTTTCTGCCCAAAAAATAATTTTTTTATATACCAAGCTTTCATATTTAAAATAATTTCTTTTGAGCAATCATGTATTCAATATATGGGGTGTATATTTAAAAATTTTGTGAGGCATTTTATGTTATAATGATTTACATTATTACGTAGAGATCATGAATGATGAGTGTTTTTGGTTGTTTTGTTTCTTTTTTGTTAGTCATGTCACATCATATACCCTCAAAAAACTAAAATTTTGTCATTAGCTATCTCTTACAATTAAAGCTAAAATAAGACGATTAATATATTAGCATATGCATATGGACCATGATTAGCTTTTTCTTTTGAATAATGATCAACTTTTAAGAAGCTTTATAAAGCTAAATGTTATACTGGAGTTCACCTAGTACTCCCATATCTATTTATTAAATTTGCATAAAACCCATATTATTAATTGTTATTAACAATTTTTAAAATCTAAAAATTATTTGTTTTAACTATTGTGCACCGAACACAAATTAAATAAGCAACTGAATTATGCTCATGAAGAAAATTTAAAAAAGAAAAGAAAAAAACTATATTCCTTGTAGCGTAGATAGGAATGTTTTTTCTTCTTTATTTCTAATCATGTAGCCCTCTTTATGCAATTCCATTTTCTCGTAAATAAACTTTAATAATTTTATTTCTGTCATGTACATACATTTCACACGTTCAACTATTTTCTATTATTTTTAAAATTTCAAATTGGCCACTTGGATTTTTTTCAAATTCACGCGCGTCGTATAGGCGCGTCGAGAATTGAACTTTAGAAGTGCTTTTCCTTGTGTAGTTTTCTACGGGGGACCAACCATGCAGTGGAGAGATGAACTGTCAGAAATATGTCAGCGGTCTCTCGATTTTACCCTCGACTTCGTACCAAAAACTCGAAGCTCCGCGCCTAACGTGGGAGGATAAATTGGTACTTTTACAAGGCACTGTCCAGGGTCTCCCAACTGAGTCTGACGACACGATATAATGAAAAGAAAGGGCTCTTGTTTTAAGGCTGTGCTTTGAATATATCGAGGCCCAATCAATGGACAGGATCCTCTTGCTGGAAACCTGAATCAACGGGCCTGATTATTTTGTTATTGGGTTTCAATTGTGTTTTTGGTTGTGTTTTTTCACATGAGGGTTAACCCAGTAATTTTCAGATTGAGCTGGGGGTAAAAGGTGAAAAGTGAGATTTGGACAGCAAAAGCAGTAAAAAGACGTGGCTTAGCAGTGTTCGAGGTCTCATTGGTCAATTCATGGCAATGTTTTTTAGAAATTGGACCGTCTATTTAATGGGACAATTAATTATTAATAGAAGATCTGTAAAAATATAGATATACAATGAGTTAATAATATTAAAAAAGAAAAAATAAATGATATTCGAAATTCCCCTCATATTTGACTCTGGTTTCAATATAATTTGAATTAAAATATAATAGGGGAAATGCATGCCAAACGAATGCCTTGATTGTCGCTTTGCAACCAATGTGAAACATAATTCTAAAACAATAAACATTAAAGTTAGATTCTAAAGAACATTACTCAATTTGGCTAAATCATTTTTTTTTCTTGTTAAAACTCGTAACGCAATGATAATGTTATATACATTAAGGTATCAAATTACAATAATATTTTTTTGTATTATAATAATTAGTATTATAATTATAGGTATTAAATTATCATAATATATTTTTAAAAAAAATAATTAAAAATATGAAACAATATAAATACGAATAAAATCAGTAAAGTACTGTATACTTTTTAGTCGGAAATTAAAAAGTAACAATAATTATCTTTTAAAATGTGAATACGACAGATAGAATGAGACAAATATTTTTTGTATATTGCGACAGATAGAATGAGACGGATAAAGTATTATTTATAAAATGAAATGGTATTTTGAAAATTAATTTATCTATTATGAGAAGTTACGAATGATTACTACGACTAAAATTGAGAATGCAAAATTAAATATTTGACTACGGAATTATTTTACATTATTTGAATTGATAAACTTGGCTAAATGAAAAAATCCCCTTCAATTACAACTATCACTCGTTGGCGATTTCTCTGTCTTTGTGCACATGTCCTGAGAATCTGTATTTGTAAGAGTGGTGATCGAAGGTTTCACATATATTCCGTCATTTTAGACATAGTTAATATACTCCCTCCGTCCCAAAATGATGGTAGTTTATATAGTTAAGTCATTAATTTGGTTAGTATTTTTTAATTATACCCTTATTGAATTTATTAATATCAATTAATAATTATAAAATTCAGTGTTGGAATTAGTATATTTGTTATTGAAATAGTAAAATTTTGCATTGTAATCATTAATTCTCAACTTACGAGAAATAAAGAATTAATGATATGTTAAATATGGTAACTGGACCATCTTTGTGGGACGAACGAAAATAGAATATTGAACTATTTTTGTGGGAGGGAGGGAGTAGTTAAGATAATAAATTTTACATATATTCACCAAATATGTGGATGAAAAACAAAAGCACATTCTATAGTCTAAAAAAACTATAATTTTCAATTTAATTGATGTTGATATAAATGTGGACATAATTAAAAAGTCAATAAAAATTGTATATATCAAGAATAAAAAATGTGTTATAAATTAGGAAATGACTACGGTACCTTCACGGTACCATGCCTCCCACCCCACGTATATTTACAACCATCCATCTTTTAATATTTATTAACTTTAAATTGATCCAATGGTTAACAATAGTTGAGGAAAGGCGAGGAATGGTACGTAGAACTGCCCTATAAATTAGGAGAAATAAAAAAGTGTTATTAACTTTGGAAGAATGGAGTATCTAATAGCACTTGCGAATATTTCGCCCATTTGGTTTTAGTTGAACCAACAAGTGAGAAAGATAAAAATCTTATTTAAAGCCATCAACAGAGGTTAGATTTAGGATAACATTTATGCCTTCGTCTTAATTATATACCTTTGAGTTAGTTCATATTAATAGTTGATAGCTATCAAATCAATGTTTGGTAAAGCGCCTTATCAGAGTAGTTAATTTAAAGTTAATAAATAACTATGGTGTAATTGTCAATACATTAAAAAATATATATTTATCAAATACTTTAAATAATTATTAAATTTGTCAATCAGTTAAAGCATATATATGTAATTACAAATTTATTCATATTAAAATAATAATATTAATATTAATAATATAATAATAATATCAATAACCATCCCACCTCGTCAGTCGTCGGCGATTGCCCGGACTCCGCTGTTACCAGCCATTGTTCGACCACCGCCACCGATATTTTGAGTGACATAAAGTAATAAATTCTCTTAGTTTTTTTGATATAAAGTAATAATTCTTACTATAAATTAAGATTTTTTTTTACCTTTTAAAGATAAAGTGAGAAATTTTTTTACTTTTTGGGACATAAATTTTTATTCTTTTCCCGAATATAAAGTAAGAAGTTTTTGAAAATTAAGTAAAAAAAATACTATCATCAAGTAAGAAAATATATATTGTTGTATTAAATAAGAAATACAAAATATAATTTGCTATCAAGTAATTTTTTTTTTCAAAAAAATTGTTTAATAAGTAAAAAAAAAAAGTACATAATGACGGTGTTATGGCATTTTAATGTAATAATTCTGTACTAATCGACAACAAAAAGGAACTATTTTAATTTGAGTACTATTTCACAACTTCTATAATTGAATCTCAAACCATCAAATGAATTTTACCATAAGTAGAATAAATGTTAACCATGAGAATTGTCAAAACTAAAGCATATTAGCTCACGCTTACACACTAATCATGTTCAGCCTTTCCCCCATCTTCTTGATATGTTTAGATTAATACCATAATGGGCATCATAATCAATTCCCTACGATATACATTATGCAAATGACATTGATACAAACCACAAAAGTACTGAAAAAGGATGAACCAAAAGAATGGAAAAGAGTATTTGAAAAGTAAAATCTTCAGATTTTAGGTTGTCTTGATCTTCAACCAAAAGCTGCTTCTTTGTAATTTGGCAACTTTTTACCATTTAGAATCATGTCAAAATATTATCATAAGATATAGTGGAATTAAAAAGAACATTTGACAAATTAAAGTTTATAGAATTATTGTTTCTTTGGACACTCCACCTTCATTGTAGGGACTCAACGAGTTTTCTAGAAGTCTTTGGAAAGAAAAAGTTTTGTTTAATGAAATACATTTTTTTATTAATAATATGATAACCATCAATCGAGAAAACTTGATATATTATCCAAATGTTGCTTAAATTAAGCCTCAACTACACATACAAAAATGACCAATAAGTTTTTGTTTTATTTTCAATAATGCAACAAACCATTTTTTTATTTTCTTCCTCCATGTGAAGGGCTACAAACTTGTACAATGAACTGGAAAGTGTATCCAACTCAAATCCTCTTCACTTGCCTCCTACATTCACAACCCCATGTCTTTCTTCAAACATTTATTCCTACCTCAATCTGAATATTTTATTTTAGCATCATATCTCATATGTTAGTAAAATATGTTTTAATATATAAAATGAAATACGAGTTAGAATACCAAATTTAAACAAAAAGTCCAAGCGTGTCATCTCTTTCATAATTTGCTGCTGCTGCTTCTTCTTTTTTTTTTTTTTTTTCCTAACTTTCTTGTGTAAAAATATATTATACATAGTAATGGACAATGGATACATATTTCACACATAATCACATGCACATTCACGTAAATAAGTCAATTTTGAATATACGTAATCATAAAATGTTCCATACCATTTGACTTCTTACGAGTTACTACCATATAAGTCATACACGGAGCTATATCTTTCATAACATGCCCCATAACTTTTTCTTGTTTTGGTTTAATTTTTAATATGTAGTTTATATTATATATATACACAAGATATAGTTAATATGCAATTGATGTTTTAATTATACACTCCAACATCATATAAAAATTAAAATACCACATAAAAAAAGTGAATACCATGCAAGCCCATCAAACATATAATATCCACTTTGGTTGTATTGTAAGTTGTAACATGCATGTTCTTTTCTCTCCTCTCAAGGAACCCTACTCTGGTGTCCACAAAATATAATAATATAATACTAGGAACCCCAATTGGGGCCAATCAAAATCCCTTTTTAATTTAACAATAATTACAAATGGGACCATTTTTCTTGTCTTGGAGTCATCCTATGATTAGGGTGACATTAATAAAATCACCACCTAAAATGTGTGCCTTCCCACAATTTACCCAATATTTTATGCTTATCTTGATACAATTGAGACAATAATTGTTGGAGAGGATACATCAGATGAACATAATACATGCACATTTATATATTTTTTAAAATATCTTAACTAATGGTCAACACTCAACACCAATTAAATAAAATAACGACAGTAGAGTATATATTAAAATTAAAGGGACTTGCTAGTCGGTGACCGTCCGATCTCTTCAATGATCAACATCATAACTACTACAGAATTAATCAAGATGCTAAAGTTAGCACAATACATGTAATGTGGTGTGATTATATAATAATCCTAGGTTAGTTTTCCACTTGCAGCAAATGTCAATAATGCCCTTCAACACGGTTGTGTTGTCCAATTTTTTGCGACTGGGGGTTGTTATTACACTTGACTTGATTATCCTATACAACGATAAATAACTTATTTCAATAATAAATCACAGCCAATATTAAAACAAAAATTATAATACATGAACACAGCTTTCCTACACAATTATAAAGTCAGAACTATAATAAAAAAGATAAAAAGTAGGTTTTCATGTGAAATCGATATCATCACTTTTTTTTTACCATTTTATAAATTAACTCATTTAATTTACTGTCTAACTACTTTGACCCACTTACTCGATAATAAATTAAAAAGGAACTCTCAAATATATTACGTCTATATTTCTCTCTCTCTTTTAAACACACTTCACTACAAAAAAATCCGGCAGTCCTGGCGGATTTACTGGCGGCCAAAAAGCCGTAAGCATTTCTGACGGCCGAATTTGCTGGCGGATATGCTGACGGCTTTGGCCGTCAGCATTGTAGGCCGCCGGTAACCCGCCAGGGAAAAAGCGGGAGTTTATCCCGCTTAATTATACTGACGGCCATACCCGTCAGTATATAAAATTGACATCGCTGACGGGTATGGCCGTCAAGATCCTGACGGTCGAGACCGCCAGGATATAATTTTTAATTAAAAAGTTAATAATTTCGCTACTCCTGACGGTCATGGCCGTCAGGATACTATTTTTAATAGCCTCCAGACTCAGGTGCAGTCCCAGCAGGAGCAGCTTCAGCGGATCCGCGACGAGCAGGCGCTGGAGATTCAGCGGATCCGTGTGGAGGAGGAGCGTTCCCAGTTGAGGCTCCAACAGCAGATTGAAGAAGCTGTTGCTCGGGCCATGAGTTGTCGGCCTCCCCGTAGTCCGGATGGTGGAGATTTAGATGGATAGTTATATTTTATACATTCGATTGATTAAACGATTTTTTGTTATTGAAATGATTTGTTTTCATTTTTTTATTAGTGGATTATTTATTTTGAATTATCTCTAAAATGTTATTTGTATATTATTTTTAATTTGATTATTAATTAATTAAATTTTATTTAAAACTTATTTATTATTAATATTAATTTAATTAAAATTAATTACTGGTAAATACTGGCGGCCAAATCCGCCAGTAAATACTGGCGGCCAAACCCGCCAGGAATGCTGACGGGTTAACACCCGACAGGAATACTGGCGGGCATTTCCTGGCGGCACAAGCCGTCAACGAAACCGCCGGCATTCCTGGGGGGTTACAATTTCCGT
>BMAC01000372.1:421035-452710 GCA_014905375.1 Phtheirospermum japonicum
TAAAAAAAAAAAAAAAAGGCCCGCTAGTCCTGACGGCCATTGGCCGTCAGGAATTTAACCTAAAAATCGCGTCCCAACCCTGCGGCAGTCTGTATCCAGAGAGAAAAGAAAGAAGAGAAGGGAAGAGAGAAGAGACCGGCCCCCGTCCACACCGCGCCACCGCCGTCCACACCAGGATGCTGTAATCCTGACCGCAAATATACTGGCGGCCATAATCCGTCAGGAGGCCGTCAGTATTTGATATACTGACGGAATCCTGACGGATTTGGCCGTCAGGATTGTCGGATTTTTTTGTAGTGCTTGTACAAGTCCAATGGCAATCGGTGACCACCGTTCGCCGACGATGGAGATAACTGACGTCTACATCATCAGATCCCCCTCGCCGTGCTCATTCCAAATCTGTCATGATCTAACGCCTCAATTCGCGGCAAATTGTCAATTAGATTTATTAATCCATCGGGCCTGACTTCAGATTTATGGCGATTCGACACACCAAACATCGATCGGTAACTACCGTTCAACTCATCTCGTCACATTCTAAAAGGTCACTAGTTTAATTTTTAAACTGGTGCGAATTTGTACCAACAGTGTTAGATTTTAAATGCGTGGCATCCACGTTGGAGTGCGGTGGTGGAGGAACAATGGAGAGTGGTGGTGATGATGATTTTTGAGTTTGAAGTTTTTTTCCGAGGTGTTTGATATACGTGAAAAAATTATTGCACCAAACTCGTCTGGAGATTTAGTCATGAGCTTTTCCTTCAGAACAAGCCCTATAATACATTCACCTCCATTTGCAGCTTTATTAAATTTTGTCGGAGATTTCGGAAACCAAGTGTTTTAAAGTAGTATATTATCATCAGTCAATATATACTACTTTAGGAAATCCTAATCAGGGGCGGATTTAACGGGGCATGGGCTGGGCTGGGCGGGTTTGATGTAGCTCTATTAGAAAAATTATATTTCGGGGAGGGCATAAAACATTAAACAAAGTCATTGTATTCACCATAATCTAATGGCATCACCGAACGCAAAAATAGAATTCTTAGAGAGATGATGAATACCAAATTGATAAACTCGGATTTATCCCACAACATGTAGGGGAGACTATTTGGACGGTCAACCACATATTGAGTAAATACCACTTTAAGGTAAGAATGGGAACCCTTGTAAGCTTTGAAAGAGTCGTACACCATTTTATAAATACCTGAAAGTGTGTGGCTTTTTGGCAAAGGTCATTGTACATGGACCAAAGAAAATGAAAATTGGATCAAAGACAATCGATTGTATTTTATCAGATATGCATACAACAGTATGGCATACCAATATTTAGTACACAAATTAGAGAATCCTGAGAATTCCAAATGTATGATTGAGTCAAGAAATGCAACATTTCTTGATAAAATATTTATGTGTAAAGATAAACCATTATTGAGTACAAACAAAAGAATGCATGGAACTGCAAGTGGTTCAAAACCAAATAGTGGTGAACTAAGACGTGAGAAAAGGGTAAAGACTGCAAAGTCTTTTGAACCTGATTTTATCATGTACTTGTTAGTTGATGAGCCAAATCTCATTAAGGAAGCTCTATCTAGTTCAGAAGCACCGCTATGGGAAGAAGCTATTAATAGTGAAATGGAATCCATGAGAGTTAGTTGATCAACCATCTCTTTGTAAGCCTTTAGGCTGTAAGTGGATCTTGAAAAGAAAGTTTAAAGCAGATGGAACGGTTGATAAGTTAAAAGCTCATTGAGCTACCATATGGTTTATATAAAGAGAAGGTTAGAATTTTCTCGACACATACTCTCCAGTAACGAGTATAACATCCATTAGAGTACTTATTGCAATTTTTGTCTTACATAATCTAGACACTCATCAGATGAACATGAAAACTGCGTTTCTAAATAGAGTGTTGGAAAAAGAAATATACACATACCAACCAGAAGGATTTGCAATGCCTGGTGAGGAGAAAAGGACATGAAAACTAATTCGGTCATTATATGAACTTAAGAAAGCTCTGAAATAATGACATATGAAGTTTGACAAAATTATGTTGTCAAACGGTTTTCAAGTTAATGGATGTGACAAATGTGCTTATGTCAAAGGAACATCCAATTCATATGTTTTTGTATGTCTATATGTGGATGACACGTTGATCATGGGCAATAATCATGAATGCTGAGAGAATTTTAAAAAGATATATTGACATGAAAGATATGATAGTTATCAATGTAATCATTGGGATTAAAATCATAAAACTCAAGATGGAATTATTTTGTCGCAATCACATTACGTTGAGAAAGAGCTCAAGAAATTCAATGCCTACATCCATATAGTATATGATAATTGAGCTAAAGATGAATCTGGTAGCTAACAAAGCTGAACCAATTGCTCAGTTTCGGGTCATGAGAAGTCTAATGTACTCGACGAATTGTACACGACCAGACTTAGACTATTCCGTGATTAAACTGAGTAGGTATACAAGGAATCCTATCCATGAGTTTTTGAAACACACAATTAACTATGGTTATAATATTCTTGATACTCAACTGTACTTGGAGATTATATTGATGCTAGTTGGATTTCAAATTTGAAAGATTCGCATTCCACTAGTGGATATATTTTCTGTATTGGAGGTGGGGCAGTTTTGTGGAGATCTTCAAAATAAACTTATAAAGTTCGATCCACCATGGAATTCAAGTTTATATCTTTAGATAAAGCTGGTGAAGAAGCAGAATGACTTCGTAACTTCATGGAATATATTCCATGTTGGAATAAGCCTGTGACACCTATTTGATACAATATGATAGCCAAGCAGCTATTGGAAGGGCATAAAGTTGTATGTATAATAAAAAGTCTTGACATATTCATCTAAAACATAACATCATTAGACAATTACTCTCGAGTTGAGTAATATCCATTACATGTTAAGTCACTGGATAATCTTGCCGATCCACTCACAAAAGGGCTTAATAATGATTGAGAAATTTGTTAAAGAGACTGAGTTTAAAATTCACATAATTAAATAAATACCACAGTGGTAACTTAACCTTGATGAATGAATATCCCACGAACATGGTTCGATTGGAAAGCTAAACTATAAAAATTCAGTTGAGCACTTTTAACGAGTTGAATGTTTGAAACTTATCCCTTAAAATTAATCCAAGTGAATTTACTTGAGAATTATGATAAGGTTAAAGTTTTCGAGATTTTTTAATGAATCCTAAACTTGTGAAGGTGAAGTATATCAGGATGCTTTTGATAGAAGATCACCTATATAAGTTTGAAGTGAGGGCCTCTTCAAATGTAAAACTTATGAATCCAAAGTGATATCTATGGCCGAAACGAACACAACTTAATAACATAAAGGTGTTAAGGTTTTATTGTGTAAATATCATTGTCTTAATATATACTACGGAGGAATAGTTCAAGGCATGAAGTCCACTATGCCACCAGTATATTTGTTGATAGTTGCTATGGAAGGTTCAAAATCATAAACTATCTATCCTAAAATAACAACATTTTATGATGACTGAGCACAAGAGTCTGCATAAATATATGCATTAATTTTCACTCATGTGGGGGATTATTGGAAAATTAGTTTTATTTTGACTAACGATGTCTAAATATTTAATTCATGTAGAATTCGATGGAATGAGATTATATTACGTGTTGAGTAAATAATCGCAGTGTATTAATTTTATCAAAATTGATTTTTTGGTGAGTGACTAATAAATGGTGTAAGTTATGTATTTGAAATGGGATGTTTATAAATAATGAAAATTAATACACTTTATAAGTAAAAGTCAAATGTTAATGAGCATAAAGTGACTAAGACCATGCACCAATTGTTGGTGCTAGCAACAATCACATACGCACGTCCGTCTGTTTGGCTCAACTTGGCTTTGTTATTGGCATTGGATCTTGGCTATGAGATTAGGACTTAGGACTTGGGACTCTTTAGCTCTTGGGCCGAGACCCTCTCCTAGTCTTCTTTTTCTTTTCTTTTTCCAAAAGTGAATGAGCTCAACCCATGAAAGTTATCCAATATTCTTGTATGGACAAAAGAAGATGGGCTCAACCCATTAGTTAAATCAGTGTGACAGGCTGTGACCTTTCTCCTTCAACTGTTGTAGCACTTGAAGAGTTTCAAAGCCATGATGATGGTTGTAGTGGGGGTTAAACCCACGAATTCCAGCAGCTCCACCCTTTCAAATTCACAAACCCTATATAGTGAAGTATATAAATAGACATAAAAATTATAGGAAAAAGAACACACTGGATAAATTACATTCTACATTTTTCTGCACTAAATGTCTCACGTATTTTTCAAAGTTGTGCTTAGTTTTCGAACCATTTCTAATTCATTGGAACCTTGTTTTCTGGTGTTCTATAGATTCAAGGAGGAGAGTCATTGTATCTTTAGTGACATTACGCAAGTTTCGTTAGCATGACATGGGGTGTATTTGTCTTACAAAAAAAAAAAAAGATTTTTCTCGCATCGATTTGTTGATAAATTTAGTTCTGAATGAAGAAGGTGTTCTTATTTTATTTTATTATATTTTCTAGTTTTATTTTCCTTATTTTAGAAATTGTAAGAACTGTATTACAATTTAATATCATTTTCTGTTTCGTATTATGTTATTTACAAATAGTTGTAAAATCCACGATCTTCAAAATGCATACCCCTGAAACCTAGAGGCCAAGAGATATGACTAAAAAGGCCTCACGATCAATAATGTTGAAAGCAATAACATTGGTACACAACAAATAAAATGATAATGTGATACATTAAATGTTTAACATTGTCAAGATTAATTCAAAACTTTACATATTGATCTTGCCAATGTATATCATTAATTTAAACCTTATCTCAAATCTTGTTATTTATCTCTCTTTATTTTTTTCTAAAAATCAAATAATAATTTGCCACATATATAATATTGGTAAACTCTACGGTGCCCTTAAGGGCACCATGCCCCCCACCCCCTGCATTTACAACAATAGATTTCTTAATTTAAAAAGTTTAAATTTAATCTAATGGTTCCTATTAAACCCCACTATGTGAAGAATGGTGCCGTGAAGGCACCGTAGAAGTTCCCTATAATACTAACATTGATGTATCATATAACTTTTTTTAATTTATAAAATATTATTTTTTTTGCCAAATAAGTGTAATAACACTATTACATTAGAGATGGTCTTAGAGGGTTACACATTATTTATTATAATCATGTAACGCCCCAAATAAAACACTACCTTAATAAAAAAATAAATATTTAAAACAAACTCTCACCTTAAATTCGCTTTCATATACATAAAATACAATAAAAGAAAGTCGACAAAAGAAAACTTTAGACGAGTCAGTCTTCACCTTGAAAATCGAAGTCAACATTATTCGCATTATCGTCGATATATGGAGAGTTTTGTTTTAAAACAAACGACAGCGTGAGCTAAAAGAGCTCAGTGAGGGCAACCAAATGAAATACAAGTTTTCTTTTAAAATATAAAACTACCAAGAGTTTAGAAAATAATTTTCATAAAATAATTAAAGCACTTGGTGTGCAAAACTATTTTCATACGTTTAACAAAACTCTAGTCAGCAGCTTCAAAATTAAAATAATTTAAAATTAAATAAACAATAAATTTTCTCAAAAACCAACCAATCATCACATTTAGAACAAACATATAATACTATCTTATTTTTAAGAAATCAATTGAAATAGTTAACAGTTGAACATACAGGAAAATCTGTCTCGTTCTAATACAGTCAGTCCGATTAGTGAGTGTTCGTCTACGAAACTCTAGAGGTGGCTCCTGCGTGTAGCACTTAGCTCCCGAAGGACTCTAGAGGTGGCTCCCACGCGTAGCACTTAGCTTAGGAGTCAGATTAACTCACATAAACGTGGAATCAATGTCGATCAAACATCGACCCACATGTTTCCACTCACCATGAAAGGTGACACTCCAATAGGCCGAAGTCTTAGTCGCCTTATCCCTCCCAGTAGATTCAACGTCCCTTTAGCTATGAGATTCAAACCCAGGGTACGTCATATTCCGAAATATACCCAATCTACGACCCAAATCCTGTCGTCGTCTCCGACACGATAAGGAAAAATGAGAATCGGTACATTGAAAAATTAATAAAGTAATTGGGGTCAAAATGAGATTTTCGGAACATTGAAAAATTTTGTGGGTTATCTGATATTTTGAAGATTCTGATTTGTGTTCAGTTTGAAATAAATCAAAACTTAATTTAGGAGGACTAAATTAAAACTTTGAGGGGTCAAATTAAGATTTTTAAAATCTTCAATTGGGTCCGAAACTCTATCTAATTCTCAAAAGCATATCCCTCAATTTTGACCCATTTCATTTGGACCCCTAAAATTTCTAAAACCTCCTGACATACCCGTTTCTTCCCTTCTACAGCCCAGCCCCTCTCCTGCGACCACCACGCCATCATCCACTACAACAACAAGCCGTGATAACACCGATAAACACACACGATCACACACAACACACTCACGCACACCCATCACACGGACCAAAATATACCCCCCCATAAGTACTACTCAGAATCTAAATTGGAGTTCAAAAAAAGGTTTCTAAATAAAAGAACTTTCAATTAACATTAGGTTCAAGAGTTGCCGACAACTCAAACGGCTTTAACGGGGGTCGCCGGCAAGTGCCGGTTCTTGGCCCCGTTAGGAAGTTTTCGGTATTGGTTCACAAAATTAACTAGATAATAAAATACTAGTCGTCAATACGAACAATTCGATATATAATATCGAAAATAGACTTGCCGTTGTCCGGGAATTGGCCGTCAAAGATCGACCACGCCGACGCGCGGGCCACAAAAATCTGCAACAAATAGAAATTCCGTCGGCATTTTTCCAATGAACCAGATCTCCGATCATCGATCAGAAGGTGACGTTGGAAACCTTACTAAACTGGCTATCTACTATATAAATTTGATTATGATCTGACGGTTAGATTCTCGTCAGGTTTCCGATGAAGTATGCTGCCATAAGGTGGTGGGGGTGGTGGAAAATGAGAGAAAATCACTTGTTGGTGTTTGAGTTCTAATTGATCAAATTGCAGCATAAATAAGGGAAAGAGATGGTAAGAATATTGGGTTTTGGCTCAGTATTTGGGCTCAAGGTTTGTGCCTATTAAAAGATATATGTTTAAAGGATTTTGGGCCCGATTTAACACAATGAATTAAAATAAAATATAATATGTGTATTTATTTTCGTTACAAAATAAAATAAATAGAAATAAAAATTTTATAATACCTAATATACATTCCAATAAATTATTATTTTAATAAAATATTTCGATTGAAATAAAATAAAATAATAATATAAAGAATAATCAATATATTTAATAAATTATAAAGATAAATAGTCGGGGCTTCACAAATCATATTCCATATTATTATTTTTTCTAATGCATTTAGGCTGCGTTTGCAAACCTATACGGGATTGGATTATATTATCCAATCATCCCAGATTGTACTGTAGGGATTGATCTTATCAGTTGTTTGTGCTGCATGATTACATTTGTACTGAATTCTTTACTAAGCAATATATACACGTTTGTTTCCATGGACTCCTTGGGATTAAAATTGGGAATGATAATTATGTCCTCGTTGCGAATTCACATTTCATTTGATTTGTGCTCTGGTTGGTGAACTATTTTGAAACCTAAATTCACGCCCCAGTCCATTCGTCTTCTCCGGCAAAAGTAGTGGATCGGCGACGGTGGTTCACGAATTAGAATTGTGAGCACAATTACTCGATTCATACAATCATACCCCCCGAATTAGCGCGGCTGATACAAGGGTTCAGATCCAAAGCGATTGACGCCGATTCCAAAAATTCAAGGGCAGTCAGTGAGCATTAATAAGCCGAAGGTTCTACCTGGGTCAGGTATGTATCGCGTATGTGATGTTATCGAGCTATCTACTTTTATTCCCATATCATGATAATTCCAACGTGATTTCTCCGTTTCTGCCATCGTACCAAATCGTGTATGTATAATTTTCCCATTATTTCTGCGAATCATGTTCTGAGTCCTAATAATTAGAATTGTAATTGAAGAGCCTCCGCTTTTAGTGGGCTGGGGGGTGGGGAGTTGAGGAAACGTCAAATTTAGGATATGGTTTAGTTACAATAGATCCTTCTGTTCGGAAAACTGACCTCATCATGCCACATTTTGAAGTACGATTCACATTCTAAATGGGTTATTTATGCAGTTGGATGAGCAATTCACACGGTTCATCTTTCTCCAGTTCGCAGAAACGGGGGTTCACGTGTCCGAGTTGCCAACGGGAACTCCCAACAGCCTGTTATTGTGACCTACCCACGAGAATTCAAACCTCACAGACAATCAGGAATACTAATCGTCGTTTCATGTCATGTCCTACTCGGGGGGTATAAATTTTTCAGTTATCCTTTTTTGTAATGTAACAGAACATGGAAGAATCTAATGTTGTTATAAATATTACACTTTAACAAATTATAGTGCTACATTTGATGGAGTGGTTTGTATTGTAGCCGAACAAATGTAAACTTTTCATATGGGTTGACAATCCATTCGACGAAGCATCACGCCGCATAATTAAAGAATTACGGGAAGAAATGAGTACATATCGGGCCGATACAGAAAAGTATCGGCGACAGGCCGAGAAGCGAAGCTGTTCCTCTTGTTTTGCATGGGCCGTGACTAGGCTTATGGTACTCGTGATCTTCCTAAAATGAGTTATTCTATTTTAATTTGGATGAATGTATTTTGTTGAAAGACCTTTGCTTATGTAATCAATTTTCGGTAGAAGTTTGTGATCTATTAAACCATATGGATTCCACCTTCAGCAATGTTGTGTTTAATTATTGATGCAATGAGTAGTTCGGTGCTAATGTAAAAGTAATATAT
Organism: Phtheirospermum japonicum; assembly: GCA_014905375.1. Taxonomy (NCBI): domain Eukaryota; kingdom Viridiplantae; phylum Streptophyta; class Magnoliopsida; order Lamiales; family Orobanchaceae; genus Phtheirospermum; species Phtheirospermum japonicum. The sequence continues at coordinate 429,967 of BMAC01000372.1, forward strand.
GTATGTTTGTAGTAAAATTCTGTAATGCTAGCTTAAGTGGAGTCCAAGTTGGATGTCAGTTGGATGTGTGTGCCTATTACTATAAAGCCCAAGAATGCCTTACTCCTGATGGAACTTTAGTGCATGCATACTACCCAAACCAACTGCACACTTCATGTCAGAGAATATATTCTCCATAAAAGTGCAGCAGTGGGAATATATTCTTTATTGGGGCTATTGAAGAGTAAGTTCATTCTTTTCCAAAGCCATTGATGTAACAACACATATTCATTTCAAACAATCTCAGAAAAGGATTGTATGCATAGATATCTACTCATGCAAGCGGACATGTATTTGTATACCCATCTAATCATATATATGTGTAAGCTATAAAATAATGTGTTGTTAATCCTATTTAACATAAATTTGCATTCATTCTTCGGGTAAGACTCACTGACCAAAATGAACCATCCTACAAATACCCCCATCGAGACAAGACCTCGCTTAAGAAGACAAGAAGATTTTTTATACACAAAGCGGTGGACGGTGCGCATTGACAAGTACTTCATCAAGTTTCTGGTTCATGCCAGAAGAATGGGTTTGTTCAAACCATCGGGCAATTCTCCGACGCCATTATCTACGCAACGGATACCCTCAACCAAGACTTGAGCCAACATTTCACCTACGCCGAGTGCGGTGATCGTCTTCATCTCCTCCGAACACGATTTCGTGTGTTTCGGGCTCTACTTCGGAAACATGGTGTTCGCCGTGACGAGCAGTACAACATGATTTCAGCACCAACTGATGTGTGGATCGATCTAATTGAGGTAATTTTCTGTACAACATATTATCAATCCTTTGTGGTTCATTGTTTAGTGCTTATTATCCCGGTTAATTTTGTAACCCCAGAGGGAGCCGTTAGCTGAAGCTTATGTGTTGTACGGTGATCCGGATTGGGATGATCTCCAAGTTCTTTTTCGTGGGCTCTACGATGCGTTAGCTGCGCCATCGGCTTCCGTCGTTGAGCTGACCCCTTGTCGCAACCGAGCAAGAGAGCCAAACAAAGAGGAAGGGATCATACCACGAAGAGAGGTCATCATCCTGGATGGGTCCGATAGTCATCCAAACAAGGATCCTCCTCACCGTACGCTCGTCGATGAAGACGTGAGTGATCGTCAGTCTGAAAACTCGGTTAATCAACAGAAGTGTTCGTCGGGCAAATACTCTTCCACGCGTGTCTCTGGAACGCATACTCCAGATAGGGTTGTGCGTTATACCCAATCAACCGGCAACTCACCCTGCCAAGGTTCGAACGATGTGTAGATTTATTACCACTTTGTCAATTTTCTTATGTAGCAACTCTGACGATCGTGGCTTTTCTATTATGACTCTACTGCGAATTGTAACATGATTGTTTTCGGCAATGTCCTTTAGCTGTTCCTCCTTATTTCATTTTTCTTTCCTTTTTTTTTTATTTTTTTTTATTTTGGTTTTGGGTAGAAGACAAATCTTCGGTTTCGGACCTCTCCGATATAAATGATTGTCTCTACTTCGGAAATGAATGGTGCTTTTCAATGTAAGATAACCATTATGTATGCTTGTTTAGTTATGTGTTTGGCAACATACGAATTTTGGATACCACAAATGAACTATCAAATGTACTTCAACGTACGAACGCACTTTCACAACGATAATGAAAACAACTACGACATAATACGCTTATACAACCCGATTGGGACGATAAGGCGTAGCCATAACATAAAAAAAGGAAAAGACTACGGAACCATAAATTATTCTACAATCGTAACCATGGGAGAGATCCCCACAACCAAATCTTAACACATTTTTATTTACTGAACTCCACCAGTTTGCGTTAATGAAATGGTGCATCGAAAAATGATGTTTATGCATGCGGTAATAAAAAGGGATGGTTGTGAAGATCAAACTCAAACACATCATTTCTCCACAGTGGAGTTACCCGCTCCACCAACGTTGTCTCCATCAAACACATCATCCTGCAGTTTGATTGAATAGCAAACAAGTCATTCCAAATTATAACTCACCTACTACCAAATATTAAGAATTTATGAGCATTTAAACCAGAAATTAAAACGTTGGTGTACAATGTACACTGAATTACCTTGAACCATTTCCACTGACCGTCAGTACATGATTCGTCGATGGGGTTTGGTGCAACTGCTAGGACTGAGTATAATCGTAGGACAGCTCGTAGTACAAGGTGAAAATGCTTGCTTATAGTTTGTCCAGACCATAGGAATGCAAACTTAACGACGCGATTCTTTGAATGGTGGGCAAGGATTAGGAGAAAAATAGTGACTTGCTCGCTTATAAGTACATCCCGCGAGGGTGCTAAACCCCCGAGATGTTCTAAGAGGTAGCACAACCTACCGAAGGCATTCATATCCATCCGAAGTTGTTCAATGCAGGTTGTATCACTTACGTCAATGAGACGGCGCAAGTGCTTAATCTGTTGAGGTAACCTCACAGCCAGTGGCTCACATACAAATGCAGGGTGCCGACGGCGCTTACGACAGGGCGCCTGAGGTGTAAATTGTGAAAAGTATATTAGCATGAAAAAATGTTCACCAGTTTTAACACACGATCGACGATAAGGACCACCTCGACCTCATCCTCATTGCAATCCATGATTTTATTGCCTAACTCGACGTTGTCAATTTTGATAAATATTTAACTCAATTAATAGTCCACAGTATATGATTAATAGCCTACGGAGTACATAAATTAGTTGTATCTATTAATGACTGTTTAAACCACATCGAGTACTGCGGAGTTTTTTAAATTGAGCTCACAATATACATCACATATTATACCACAACCACCACAACACATATGCACAGACAGTTGATTAGCAATGCACTCAAAAACTATTGATTATCTGACGAGCCCACAGTGGTATAAACATCCATCACTTAATAGTGCACAGAACATGAAAAAGACTGTATAGAAAGATTTAATACACTGCCATGCTGTAGCCTACATTCACTTTGAGCAGTTTGATAAAATAATAAATATCACATTCCAAATATCAAAACTACCACAGAGTACATAAACTAAGTGCAACTTAACTGAGTTTACGATGGCAGGAGCAAGAGATGAATATTATGCATATAAGATAAAAAAATTCACTCGCCGATTCTCAGAATTCCCATAAAATAATGAGGCAAATGTTATGAAATCAATAAATAGTGTGTTCATTGAGTTCGAACCTTCAATTCCTGAAGAAATAACGCAGTGACACCAACCCAGGCAGCCAAATCCTCGCAAGAATTTTAGGGTTCGTGAACGATACCCTGCAACCAGAAAAATGGAGACGCCCTACATTAATTAACCATGAAAATAGAAACAAGCATTCATCTAACCATAGAAACGATTAATTAACCAGGAAATAACTCGGAAGTCCGGTATTCATTTCCCAACCTCTCGAGAGAAAAGGAGATCACAATTATTTTACGCGATTGGAGAGAACGGAGAGAAACATTTCAGCCGGGAGAGAACGGAGAGAGAGGTGGTTATACCTGCAAGAGCCTCAGATTTGGTTTCGACAATTTTAGGGTTTTCCTCAAGAACCGCGGCTGGTTCTGTGTCTCAAACAAATGAGGAGAAGAAGTGGGTATTTATTTGGGCTCCATCGTAATTACAATCACAATCGAAGGTAAATGGGGCAGAATGTACCAACACCCGAGGGCAGCCCAGTAATTACACTCCACCTTCCGTCCCTTGATAAATATGTCATGCGGTTCGAGGAGGGATACAAGTATCAGCTATACAAGGGATAAGGACTGGGCCGGGACTACGAGCGAGGGCCTCAATCACAATTTGCAAACGTCGGATTCCTTGGGATATCCCTCCCAATCCTGTCCCGTCCTGGTTTGCAAACGCAGCCTTAGTGTTTCTCAGTATATGTTTATGTGCATGTATATATTACGGGAAAATGTAAAAAGCTGTGGAGTTTTGGACTTGAGAGTATTGTTGGGCCTCAATAAACGAGACATCAATGGGCTAACTTAATATAGAGCCCAATTGTCCAAAATAAACAAGAATGGGTTCGGGAAAATGGATTGGTTTAACCCGACCCGTTACGTAATCAGCCCAAAAAATTCTCTCACGAACGCGCAGAGATTAGATATACAAACGTCTTGGCTTCGCAAGGACAAACCACAGTTGACCCGTCAATGCGGGCTGTCTGAGCTTGACGATCAATTTGAAGGAAAAATACTCGCTGGTAATTTTTTTCCGCCGAGATCTCAAGGCCATAGATGATTATATTTTATTTATTTATTTATTATATCATTATTATCAATTTGGAGAGTTAAATCTCCTAGGGTTTCTGATTTGGGTTTATGCGAATTTTCTGTTCATTTATGATTTGACACTGTTTCGTTTTTATGTGTAGATGTGGGATATTTAGCTGCATTTCCTTTTTGTTTGGTTTTTGATCTAGTTTCGATTTAGCTCCTTTCTTTTTTCGAGCTATTGCAATGGTTATTAAATTTATTTCAGTTGGGATCGTTGAATGTGTCCTTATATTTCTACTTTGCAGTTTGTTATTGATTCTTTATGAAATTAAACCTGGATATTTGACGATCTGTATACTGCATTATCCTCTGCTCTAACTTTCATTCTTGTTTTATTGTAATCGAATAATGTTGCGATTTAAAACTTGTTGTTGATTGTAAGAGAAAGTGCGTTTGCTCAAAATTCAAGCTTTGCTTATTTTTGAATTTCTTCTTGGTGATCTCAGGGGGCCGTTCATGTACAAAGTTCGTGTTCATTTGAGAATATGGGCTCAACCCATATATTAGACTGATAGGATATAGGGAAGAAATATTCTTCAAGGTAAATTCTTGCTGCTAAATATGTTGATGTTAAAAAAGAACTTTTTTTTTTTTTGTCTTTCGTTTCCTGACTGTTTGGGCTTCTGATGATTTGTTAATTATTACAAAAGCTTCAAAAAATGGCCGAACAATTTACAAAGGCTGTTAGAAAAAACTCAAAGGCCTACGAACTCAAGAAAATGTCGTCAAGCCCTAAGGATCATCATCATCACCCGATTTCCAAGAAGCAGCAAAGGAAATCCGAAAATCCTCTCCGGGTCCCACCCATCCAAGAGCCGATCCTCGATTCAGCACCTTCTAATTCGTGGATCTGTAAGAATTCCGCGTGCCGGGCCACACTTTCGGCGGACGACACCTTCTGCAAGAGGTGCTCTTGCTGCATATGTCATTTGTTTGACGACAACAAGGACCCAAGTCTTTGGCTGGAGTGCACGTCCGAGTCGGGTTTGGGTGACGCGTGTGGGTTGTCTTGTCACATTGAGTGTGCCCTCCAAAGGGGTAAGGTGGGGGTGGTTGACTTGGGGCTGCTGATGCAGTTGGATGGAAGCTACTGTTGTGCTTCTTGTGGCAAAGTCTCGGGAATTCTTGGGTATTTTCCTTAAAAAAATATAAAAAATTTAATACCCACCTTAATTATTGAAACTGACCTTTTTGTATTGGTCTAATATATTTATTATTATTTTTTTTAAAAGAGAATATATTTATTAGGGCTAATTACAAATAAGTACCCTTGAGGTTTGACCTAATTACAAAACCTCCTACAAAATTTCCCCTGAGGTTTGATTTGGTGTTAAAATTAACGGGCTATCAGTAATACTTTTTATAAATGTGAATGTGGGGTTTTGAAATATCTTTTGCTTATGAAGGGGGTGAATGTAAGACAAAAGTAAATCTCAGTGATATTTTGGTAATTTTGATATATATTTTTTTTAAATATAGTAGTTAGGTCAAACCTCAATGGTACCTTTTGTAATTAACCTTATTTAAATTGGCCGTCATGTAGTGTTCGAATTTGTTTATTATTTGCTAGTTGTACCCAATTGAATTAATTAATAAGGAAAATCTTTAATTATTTTGAAGTTTATGCAAAATTTACACGTGTAGTTTTTATGTTCTTGGAGACATTTTCCTGCACTACACCACCCAAGTTTTTTCTGGTTTGTAACTTTGTTCAGCATGCAAATAGACATTTTACTCTCACTAGATTTAACTTGATTTTTATTTAAATGATAGAGCTAAGTACAAAAGGTGAGGTTTGGCCTAATTAAAAAAAAAACTATCTTTCAAATTACGAAAAATATTACAGTTAACCCTTAATTTTAACACCGAATCTGACGTCAGGGGTATTTTTGTTTGATAGCTAGCTATTTTTATTATGTAATTAGGTCAAACCTTGAGGGTCCTTTTTGTAATTATCCCTAAAAAGATATTATCTTAGATGATGGAGAGGTTCATTACTAATATTTATAATACGTAAATGTGGGTTTTGAGGTATTGTTTCACCATTATTGTCACAGATGCTGGAAAAAGCAGTTAATTAACGCTAAGGACGCTCGTCGTGTTGACGTGCTGTGTTATAGAATATTCTTGAGTTACAGGCTCCTGGACGGGACCTCCAGGTTTAATGAACTCCACAAATTTGTTAAAGAAGCCAAAGCCAAGTTAGAAACGGAGGTGGGCCCGGTTGATGGGGTTTCGGCCAAGATGGCTCGGGGCATCGTTAGTAGGCTCCCCGTAGCCGTTGATGTACAGAGACTCTGCTCTCTTGCAGTTGAAAAAGCTGATGAATGGATGGCCTCGAAGTCAACCTCTGCAACTAAATTAATTGGTAATCATGTGTTACATATTCGTATCTTCATGAATGAAATTAGGGTTGATTATTAAAAGAACAAAAACGACTTACATTTTGCAATTGCCTATGGAAATTGCTGATGTTACCAAATATTAACTACATCTTTTTTTTTTATTATTATTATTATTACAAATATCCCTAACTCTTCGTTTTACATTTTACATTTTACATTTACATACCTTGTTAAAAAAAATTAAATATTGGTACACGAAAAGTTGGGGACTATTTGTAATATTATTAAAAGCTGAAGGGCATAATTGTAAAATTAGGGCAAAATGTGAGACGAATCAAATCTCAAGGGTGTTTTTTATATTATTATTTATTTATTTTTTTGTGAATACCCAAACGTCAGGGGGTAGTTTTTGTAACTATCCCTTGTTTTCTATATTGCAAATTACACCCTATTAAGGGGGCGATTTGTAATTTTGAAAGATAACTGATATGTTCGTAATTTCTCTAAAATTCAGTACGATTTTGATCAGTTAAAAATATGTGTGAAAATTACAAAAAACTGCCTTGAGGTTTGGCCAAATTAAAAAATAATAATAATAAAAAAATCTGACTTTGAGAATTACAAAACTCATCCTTGAGGTTACACCCATCTTACATTTTGCACTTGCTTCACCAAATATTATACAATTACGTCCTTGATTTTTTTTTTCTTCTAAATATTAAAAATAACCCTCACTTTTCATTTTACATTTACATACTCTTCTAAGTATTACATATAGTCACACGAAAAGTACGGGCTATTTGTAAAATTTTGAAAAGTTGAGGGGCGCAAGTAATTGTACAATTAGGGTAAAATGCAAGATGAATCAAATCTCAAGTGTGGTTTTTGTAATTTTTTGGAGTTATATTTTTGGTTGTTTGTAAATACCCAAACCTCAGGTGTAGTTACCCCTTGTTTCCACATTACAAATTGCACCCTCAAGAGGGAGGATTTGTAATTTTGAAAGATAACCCATGAGATTATTATCTCGCGCTTAAAGCGTTCTGTTTTCTATCTCGTCGGCAGAGGGTTCGCTTCCCGCTGCCTGCAAGTTCCTCTTCGAGGAGGTGACATCATCTTCAATCGTTGTATCACTAATCGAACTATCAAACTCATCTGACGAAAATATCAAGGGCTACAAACTCTGGTACTGCAAGTCAAAGGACGAGCATTACCCCAAAGAGCCCGCCTCCGTCTTCCCGCGAGACCAGCGCAGGATCTGGATATCTAACCTGCAGCCCTGCACGGAGTATTCGATCCGCATCATATCCCACACCGACACCTCCGACTTAGGACACTCCGAAATCAAATGCTTCACAAAGAGCGTCGAAATAATTCACAAAACCCAGAAGGACAAAACGAACCTCGCCAGCTCGAGCGCCGAACAAACTCAAATGGACGTCGAATCCGACTCGGGCTTCAAAGTCCGGGACCTCGGGCGGATCCTAAGGCTCGCCCTGGCCCAAGAACACCAACGGTGCTGCCCGGGCCCGTTTCCCAGCCCGAATATTAAAATCATCGAGCCGGAACCTCGGGATAAGAACCCATCATCGGTTTCCCGCCAGCTTGACCTGAACATCGTGTCCGTTCCCGATTTAAACGAGGAGTTTACACCTATCGAGTCGGACGACGCTTTTTCTCATGAGAAATTGCCAGGTGTCGACTCGGGAATGGTTGGTTCGCAGAAAAGGAGGCATAGTGAGATGCAGGATTCAGATAGCACCCTAACGAACGAGTCGGGGTGCTTGGACGAGAATTTCGAGTACTGTGTGAAGATTATACGTTGGATGGAGTGCGAGGGCTATATAGAGAAGGACTTTAGGTTGAAATTGCTGACGTGGTTTAGTCTGAGGTCAACCGAGCAGGAGCGAAGAGTGGTCAACACGTTTATACAGACGTTGATCGACGACCCGAGTAGTTTGGCCGGGCAGTTGGTCGACTCGTTTTCAGATATCGTGTCGAGCAAGAGGCCGCGGAATGGTTTCTGTAATGAGTTTTGGCATTAAAGATTATTATTCTTGGGGTAATATTATTGCTGACCGTACGTAATGTTGGTTGTGTTTTTTGTACAGGCGTCGTTGCGTAAAAGAAAAAAAAAAATCGGTTTGAAGCGATTCATTTTGTTGACCGATAACTTATCAGGACAGGGTATGGTTCGCTAGGTCAGCGTATTGATTGGTTTAAGGAGAAATCTCACGCATTGTGGGACGCCCGTTTTTTTTTTAAATTATTTTTATTATATATCGAGTAGTGAAAAATTGGAGATGTAGGGCTACATTAACGGTAGAGATCGTAGATGCAATGCTGTGGTTTTTAGAAATTTGGTATTTTTTAATACAAGTTCTCATTGTTCTAAGATTGTGTGTTTTGAATTAATGCAGTTTTACTCTTTCTTAACTCTATAATTATATGTTTAGTGTGCAGTTGTATTATTTGTGCATTTAGGGGCGCATTTAGGGGCATGTTTTGTGAATAGTAAATTTCTTGTTTGTTATAGGATCATGAATCCTTAGAATAGTATTTTTTACTTTGCCACTTTTATTCCTTTAATTCTCTAGAAAAGAAGATGAAATGTTAATTCATTGATTTAAACATCCCAAATCATAAACATGTTGCACTATGCATTTGATTAGTCAGAATAATTGTATGTATGCATGCATGCATGTATGAAGGGTTTGAAATTGAAAAAAAAAAAAAAAAAAAAAAGAAAGAAAGAAAAGGTGTGGTTTTGGGGACAACAGTGGAGTGGATGCAGCTATCAAGAATGCTGGATTCTAAGGAGACAAATAAAAGAAGCAAGTTTTGATTTTGAGATTGTTCACAAATCCCACAAACCTACTTTCACTTCAACTTTAACATGACAACAACATGGGATTTGGCACAACGAAGCTGTTATGTTTAATTATTTCTGTTTCCAGTTCGATCCAAGTTGGTTTTGTTTGGTGCTCCATGATTTTAAAGCATTGATCTTTTTAAAAACTGAAATTCTTAACATCATCCAACGGTTAATATTTCTTTGCATGCATCTAATGGTGAGTTGGTATATGGCTTGACAAATGTTACGCTTGAACACATTTAGACATAATTGGAAACATGACTCATAAATAAGAGAACACAAGTATACGAGCTAAAAAACAAGAGAAACAATAAAAGCACTGGTATAGAGAAATTTTAAAAAAACATACTCTTCCGTCCCAAAATGATAGTTTTGCGGTTGATTTTACACACATTAAGAAATTGGTAGTTTATATAGTTAAGTCATTAATTTAGTTAGTGTTTTCCATTATACCCTTCTTGAATTTATTAATGTCAATTAATGCTTATAGAAATCAGTGTTGAAATTAGTATATTTGTTATTGGAATAGTAAGATTTTTCATTATAATCATCAATTTTCAATTTACCATGTAAAAAATTAGTATTTCAAAAATATTAATTAAGGGTATGTGTGGAAATGAAAATCTAATGATATGTTAAATATAGTAACTGTACTATCTTTTTGGGACAGACGAAAATGGAATACTGGACTATATTTGTAGGACCGAGGGAGTAGAAAGATAAAAACAAGATTGTTTTTTTTTTTTTTTTTTCGTTTTCTTTTTTGCTCCTCTTTGTGTGCGTGTGAACTTATGTGGCAAAAGGGTCTTGGTTCCAGGTTTCCAGTACATTGGAAATCAACCTGATTTTTTTAATGAAAAAACATAACATAACAAAGTGACAAGTCTTTTTGAGACCGTCAAACACCAATGTCATTGTTAAGGGCATGAGTCCCATATCCACGTAGTATATGACAAATTAAGGGAATGAATTATCAGTTTATAATAAACAAGGTCAAATGTATATGTTATGCTTTTGATGCACATTAAGGGTAACTTTGATTTGAATGTTGTGCTAGTTTTATATATATATGTAATATTGTTGTACACCACGAGTAAGTAATACTTTCAGGAAATCATATTTTCTAAACAAAATTGAGATATTGATATTTTTTGGTTTCATAATTTGTAATTTAATACTAAACAAAAACTTAAGCAAAAGGCATATATAAGTATCAATTGTTGTATTCTTAATTTCCCCAAAAAAGTTATTGCACGTACCAATTCTTGCATTCTTAATCCCAAAAGTGCTATAAAATAAAATAAATTGTGATGAGCATGTGACCAAATAGCTTTTAACGAATTGATAGAGATAGATGCTCAATTTCGTGGGACTGACTAAATAGTGATTTTTCTCATTATAATTGAGTGAGTTTAATTGAAGTAGAGATTGATTTAAGAGAACTAAGTGGAAATGTGTGGACTTTTGACTTGTTAATTAAATTGGTCAAAACTCATTCCACAATTGGTAACCAGGGAACATATATACACCTAACAATAATATTGGTGCATGTTGAATAATATCAAAATATGATTAAAAAAAAAATATGAATCACTTGCCCATGTTAATTACATTTTCCATGTAACATGGTAAATGGGAGAAAAGCAAGCACTAGAAACCAGGAAACACAGCCTAATTTGCCTCAAAATCTCACACACAAATATGATGAAAGTAGGGGTTAATTAATTCCTCGGTGCAAACAAATAATTAAGACAAGCTCTTGCTTTATTGTTTCTCTTTCACTTTCTACTTTCTATATATATCTCTTATAGTCAAGTGAAAAAATCTCTCTTTTGGACTCTTTCAGGTCTTCATCATATACTGGTTTCAATTTATATTAGTCTCTGTTATTATGCCAATATATTTGGTTTCAATTTAATTTTACTGCAATCTTAGATGTGTTATTGATCCAAATGGCAACCATACCATATATTGTGTTAGTTGTTATATGTTGTTCTTTACATGCATGCAATGCTCGAAGATTTGGGGTGGCTCACAAAGATCCAACTAAAGAATTTCAGTTTCCAACTGCCAAGGTTTGTTTAATTATTAATATTATTATTATCTCTTTTAAATTTATTCACTAATAAGAAAAATGCTACATTGTGTTAAAAACCACGCGGTATTTGTAATTATACTATATTAATTCATATCGAAATTGGTCGAAACTAATATATTTATGGTTTTGAATTAATTATGTGCAGGAAAATGACGAGAAGCTGAATCCAAGTACGGTAATTATAAAACCTAACGTGAAATATTCGATACCAGATAAATTCGAGGAAAATAAGGTCAAGAAGAGTGAATATAATGTGGCTCACAAGAAAAAAGGGAAACAAGGGCCAGAGTTTAACCAGGATTATATGCCCCCAAGAACTCATCCTCCGGTCCATAATTGACTGCGGATTGATCCAACGGCCACCCTTGATTGATTTCGAGGGTACTTTGGGAAATACACATTGTATTCACGTCAATTTGACTTGAAAACACAAACTTCTACGCCTGAAGCACAAAATTAATCACACGACACGTCGTAGGCCTGCAATGTTTGTATATTGGAGAATGCCTTTTTTTTTTTTTTAAGATATTGATGAGCATTATATATTGTGTTCTTAATTTATTTTTACTATGCCTTTTGAAGCTGGTGCATTTTGTGTTCTTGATTGATTGAGCTTGTCTAATTAAATAACGAGCCAAGCTTGTGTATATTTTTATCGTGTTTAGTAAAAATTAACATAATTAAAATATTAAATTACCCAAACTCGATTCATGTCCAGCTCAATTTTTGAAATTTCAAATGCAAAAATTCGGATCCTCCATTTCAAATTACTTATGAACCTGTTTGTCGTAGGGTTCGAAATACCGAATTGATATTTCGAATACTGAATATTTATTTATTTTAAAATTCAATAATCAAATATTGAATCAATAATTGTTTACGACTAAATAATTAAATATTACCAAATACATTAAAATTTAAAATCAGATTGAAAAAAAAAAAAAGTGGTAGGAGTAATATTACTCGTCATTTTCAACCATAATCTCTCATCGTAATCCCGAACTAACTTTGACAAATACATTAATGATCACATGATTTTTAATTCACTGAGCTCCGTATGTAATTAATTAAGTACATTTGTATTAGTTGGAACACAGTAATACACTATTGTCGGTCAACGTCAATCTTAAATCAAACAAAAACAAGACCCAAGGTGCAGCAATCCAAAGCTGCTTTATTAAAAAAAAAAGAATAATTAAATAAAACAAAACACCCCCTTTTGATTCACATCAAAAAAATAACAAAAATGTTTATGGTAAATCAAACATGACCTGCTTATTCAGATCCCAATACTTGGGAAATTATTTAAAGTAGATTCATACGATTAAATGTGGGCAGCACATGGGCCCGATCCAAGTGTTAGAATATAATGCAGACTAATTGGTTTTTTTTTTCTTAAGCCAATCAATTTTATTTATTTATGAATCTCAATCTAAAAATTATGATACCTCATGGTGTGCTATATATTAGCTCATGTTACGATTTGGTATGACATGGGATAACTAGTGAGATTGATAGGTATGAACATGCAATTCACAAACCTTGCACTAAAATTCAGTGAACACTTGTTGAGACTCACCAATTTCACTGATCACTATGTATTACGTTAAAATGTTCAAATCCTTTTGTCAATTCATTTATGCAATTGACATAACTTTGAGCCGAAATCCATGATATCCTTTTGAATATAAAAGGGCATGTTTGTACTGATATTTGGAATATTGAATTTGTTATTATAAATATCGAATATTTATTTATTATAGAATTTAAAAATTAAATACTTCATTAATAAATTTTAATAACTAAATCTCTCTGTTTCGTTCTATCTGTCGTAATTTAAAAAAAATTGTCTCATTCTATATGTCGCATTTACATTTTTAAGAGAAAATCACTAGTGCAAAAAACGCGATTGGAGGCGGTTATGAACCGCCTCTAATAATAGCGATGCTTAAAGTAAAAAAACCGGGCAGCGGTTCTAAGAACTGCTGCCAATACTAGTTTTGGCATCGTTTGTTGTACAGAACCGCTGCCAAATATAGAAATCGGGCAGCGGTTAATATATAAGAAGCGTTGCCAAAACCAACCGATGCCAAATATGGAACCCGGGCAACGCTTCTTAGCAAACAGGCGCTGCTAATACTACTATTAGCAGCGGTTATTAGATAAGAACCGATGCCAATAGTAGTATTAGCAGCGCTTGTTAACAAGAAGCGCTGCCAAAACCAACCGATGCCAAATACGGCACACGGGCAGCGCTTCTTACCTAACAAGCGCTGCTAATACTACTTTTGGCATCGGTTMTTAGCTAATAACCGTTGCGAAAAAAGGTATTAGCAGCGCCTGTTCACTAAGAAGCGCTGCCAATAATAGTTTTCGCAGCGCTTCTTAACTAAGAAGCGCTGCCCGGGTTCTATTTTTCGCATCGGTTCTGAGCGACAACCGCTGCCATCTTTTTTTTTTTTTTCCTCACCTGAAATTCACAAAAACAAAACAGCCCAAAAATTCAAAAAAATGCTCCAAAAAATCACAAATAAGCTCCAAAAATTCACAAATTCCGAAAATCCCAAAATTTATTATAAATCATACAAACCAAAATATTCATAACAAATACAAATTGTCCAAACAAAACATCCTTCATGTCATTAATAGCAAACAAGTTTCAACCCTTAAATTCAACAAATGCTTACACCCACTCCACAACAGAAAACGCATGCCTCCATTTCCTTTTATCCCCAACTCAACAAATGTGCTTACAATTACGAATTTAGAAGAACGTCAATAAAATATCTCGCAAACACATTTCGAATATCATCGAACTCCAACGGTGAATAAGGATCTTGATTCGGTATCCAATCCTTAAATTCAAAATATTGAAACAAAATATTAGATTTATTAACACTAACTAATTATGATTTAAAACTTCTCACTATATAAACATTAAAGATAATAATAAACAAACCAACTTACCGCTCCAATATTTCGACTATTGGGAAAATTATTGACAATGTCGTCCATATACCTCATCACATAATATCTGCACTCGGTAGGCCCCGGTTGCTTGCGACACTTGAAAAAAAAAGTAAATAATAAAGATTTGTTATATTAATAAATAAAACTTCTAAGATTAAATAAAAAAAACATATATTACCTTTATCCTAGAAAATGTTAGGCCTTTACCATTCCCCTTTATTGATGATGCAATCCTAAAAGTCCTACATTTCAAAATATGATATGAGTATTTTCAACAAACACACGTAAAAAGAATTAAAATAACAAAGAAAACTCATCAACTAAAAAAAGAATTAATTTAACTTACAAAATCAATTCTTTCGATATTTCGGGGTCCCGTGTGGAAGCTGGATCGAACAAGTAACCTTTTCGTACTTCTGGACATATAACAATCAATACCCAATGATGCCTGCAATTAATAAGATAAAGAAAATGAAATACGGTACATATTATTAAATGACAAACATATCTAATGAATCAGTCGTACGAGCTGTTATACGGCAGAAAAATTAATTTTTTATTGAAAATTTCCCGCAGAGCTCGTGTCAAATATTCTCTTGTAGCCTGTCTATCACTTTTCAAGTGTGCTTGAGAACAAATTTTCGAACACAAAAATCCAATATCATGAACTCCAACTTCTTCCATTTTACTTGATATATACCTATAAACAAGAGAAGGAAAAAAAATATTGCAATTAACATAATATTTTTTCTTAAATGAATAAGATAAGTTATATAATGTTATGAATCAAATATAGCACGTGGTAAATTACTTACAACCAAAAACCTTGTATAATGAAAATGTTGAGCGAATCACCATTGCAAAACTGAGCCAAATCTTGTCGAGTAATAAGGGTAGCAAAGCCATCATTCGTGTAATCGAACAATTATTTTGGTAGAGGGATGGAGAACTCACAATGATCCGGTTGAAATAACTCCAAAATCTCATGTAACTCAAACACATCACCATGAAGCTCCTCTAAGATATCCGTATTGACCAAAGGAAACTTAGGAAGACTGTGTTCCTCTCGTGGAGCCTTTTCAAAAGACTTTTGCTTATCCTTATCCACAAATATTTTGTTATGATGAGATGGTAATGGTTCCTATTTTGTGCAACAAAGAAATAAACAACATTATTCATCTATCGTGTTTCTATCTATTCAAATCTCGATAATTATGTTTTCATCGATTAGAGATATTATTTAGTCATTAATGAAAGAAATAATAAATTACCTCGTCATCAGGAAATACTAATTCTCTGGGCCATTGGACAAACGTGCCAACTGCTTGTGACAACACGAACAAATCGCCACTATCAACACTGACCGGCAATTGCTGCTTTTCAAAACCATCCACAACCATTKTAATATTCACCTTCACATGAYTAACTAGCATTGGAACACTATGTAGCATTTGACCAGGGCCAGCGTTGTACACTTCGGCAAGGGCGACGATAACCACCATATTATCTTCATTTGTAGAAATTGGCCTCAAACCAAGACGACATTTAGCACCATCCTGTAAACAAACTCGAAAATGTCAATTTTATGAAAATGGAAGATTATATGGTAACTTATAGGTTAGACTTACAAYAAAATTGAACGGTGGCTCACGAATGTTCGAATATCCACTATCTCGATATCCACGGGAAACGACCGGTGATGGTGCGTCAGCAACCTTACTGGGGGCATTAATTCCAGCTTGGGCCAAAGCTTCATGCAACTGCCTAGTCATTTCATCTTTYAATGATTCAACTTTTGACTCATACTTTCTTTCAAGCTCACATTTGRATTTATCCAATTKCTCTTCACTTAWGACCRTTCCTCGACTTGCTTGTCTTCTCTTCTTCATAAAAAAGTGTTTGATTCCATGTTCTCCACCGAAACCTCTAGGACGCCCAAGGTGGTCCGCCTTACCAACAATAGCAGTTAATACATCATTGGTCCCTTCAGGTACCAACTTCCCCTTACAAACATCATCATTGGCTTCATCCTAGTCAAAGAACAAATAAAAAAATATGAAATAATTGTATATATTGTCAAAAAAAAAAAACACATATAATTTATTTTTAAAGAGAAAACACATATATAATTATTAATAGTGAGTTAGAAGTTCATTAGTATGTTTTAATTTATTTAAATATTACTAACCAATTTCTTTTTTGCTTCCAAAATCTCTGTATTCGGAAACTGTAGCTCATTGCTGCTACTCAACGCAGTCCTCGCACAAAACCAATACACATGTCGTGGATATTGCACACTATCCCCCTCAGATGATTGAGTCGTACAAGATTCAACAGATTCGTTCTCGGTGCTAGATAAGAAATGTTGAACCAAACCTGTTTTCTCCCACTCGGGTATGCTATTGCTATACCCCTTGCGCCCCATGTAATGGGGATACTTGTTCATTGATGCTCTCTCTGAATCTTTTCTTCGTAATTCCTGAAATTTTTTTTACGAAAGTCGATTACAATAAAAAACACAAGCGAATATTACAATAAAGCTAAATAAAGTTACGTACCAAAAGTTTGATCTAACCTTTAATTTAATCTTTTAGATAATATTTATAATAGGAAGTGGATTTCCCTCATTTTGCTCCTTCTAGTTTTATTTTTATTTTTAAATCCCATCTGTTTATTGTTACGTCAGTTTCATAAATAAATTTTAAAAAAAAAAAAACAGCGTGATCTTTGTTATTAAATAAATTCAGTTTTTTTCATTAAACCAAAGTCATATTTCCATCTCTATGAAAGAAAATATCATTAATCCAAAACGCTCAATCCCTTTCTCACCTAAACTCTTAAAACCTTAGGTTTGGCCGCTCTTTTCTACTCATCCTTGAAATTATTCTKGAAATCAAATTATTTTTTGAGATTTTTGTGAATCAATATTGTTTGTTCGTATAACAAAACAATCAATCCATGCATGTCTATCGAAATTGTTTGTTTAAACTATTTAGGGGTAATTAAAAAACTACCTCTCATGTTTAGCTTAATTGCAAAAAAAATACTAATTGTTTTTTTTAATATTACAAAATGCTTGAAAGTGTTGGGGAAAATACCATGAGGTTTGTATTTAATAAATACCTCATGTGAGGGTGCAATTAGTAGAAGATAATATATTAAGGGTATTTATAAATTTGAAAGATAACTGGGCTTTTTAATAGTTTCGTTAAACCAGGTGTTGTAAATGATAATTTAGTTGGAGGAATGCTTGTCACCTACTCCTTTTAGCCACACTCTCTGTACTTCATAAAAACACACACACACACACACAGTGTGTTAAAAAACAGAGTTTTTTCTTTCTTTTTCTGTTTATGTAAAAAAATATGGAAAAGCGACATAGATGCAAGCTCTGTTTCAGAAACTTCGCAAATAGGCGAGCTTTGGGCGGTCACATGGGATCTCACATGATGAAGTTTTATGATGAAGCTGAAAAAAGGCAGCAGTATGATGACGACGATGATTTTCAATCCATTCATTCATTTTCTTCGATATCGTCATCATCGTCGTCGTCATCTGAAGAAGAAAGCGAGGAAGTAAAAGCAGTTTTAGTGGATCACGGTGACTTTTACGTCGCGACGGCATAACTACTGGTCAACTTTGAGATCGATTGCCTTACGCCTGACAAACCTCGCCTGTCCTATCCTCAGAGGCGTACGGCCCGTCCCCGGCCGTCACCCCTGTGTCGGTACACCAATAAGATATAGTCGACACTCATTCGTTAGGGTCTCAACAACGCTGCTGGCTAATAATAGTAATATAATAGTATTAATATTAATTCATCTCCTTCGCTGCCAATCCAAATCAATAGTAAACAAAAATAATAATCATAATAATAAATTGGATCATCCAAGTTGTCGATCAATGTATCTGTGAAGGACGATACTAAGAAGAAGACTAGTCCTGTATTGACTCGATCCAAGTCTCAGCTGTCGAAGCTGGCTTTGTCTTTAGATGCGAAAAAGGAGCCCGTGGGAAAATTTAAGTCCTTCGGCTCTAGTCGATTCCGTCATCTCCGACGAGTTGTTATTCATTGCATACCTCGTTTGAGAAGTTTGCGAATGGTGTTAAGCACCCAGACAAAGATCAAGGAAAAGCGAGCCCTGTCCGTGGAGGAAGCTTAACAGGGAAAAAGGTACTATCCGGCGGTGGGGCTACTTGATGAAGAATATTGTTCACGGGCTTGAATTTGGGCCAAAAGCCTTGAGAAAGAGCTGGGAAGGGAATATAGATGCCAAGGGTAGAGAAAGCCTGAGAATGAAAGGTAAATACAAAACACAGATTTGAAATCAGAAGGACGGAGTAGTTCTGTAATTTTTTATTTTTATTTTTTATTTAGATACCCATTTACTGTTAGATTTTACATAAATGAAGTGATAGATTGGCAGTTAAATGTTTTTTCATTTATTGTGTAGGCACCGAGGAAATCGATAAGTGAAAGGCCATCTAAAGAAGATAATAATAAGATTACGTCTTCGAAATCTACCAAAGAGTAACTTGAATGCGTCTGTGAAGAAAGTTTCTAGAAATGGAGATACGCCCGATATTACTAAGTTGGCTGGACGGACAATTAGGAAGAAGGCCGCCGGAGAGGTTGCTAATAATGGGGTTCCTTGGAATTTGGTGAAGGTTTCTTTTAGTAACCGGCGACTAACAGTAATTCGGTTGTGCAATCAATAATTTTTTATTTTTTTCAGGCGGCAAGAACAATAATTTCTTAAACACCAAGCCTTAGTTATCAAAATTTAGAACAGTAGTAATCAGACACTAAATTTTTTCAGAATCTAATTTTTTTTTAAATATGCAAGAAAAAGAAACTTGAACAGCAATACCTAAATAACAATAGTGATGATGAACACGAATCATGAAATACAGAGAGTATACAGGCTTAATCCAACTACATAGATGAAGACCATTTTCAACTTAAACTGCAATACCTAAAATAATCAATCCAAATACGCCCAACTCTAGAACATAAAAAAAAAAAAAAAACACATAAAATTGAAGTGAAAAGAAAGAACTTACAGACAGCTCAACCTCGAGATACAATCTGGACAAATACGCTACCCTCTAAAATTCCAAAATCAAGCGCCGATTGCAGGTGAAAAAGCCGATTACAGGTGAAAATTTCAGCTTCGAAAAGCCGATTTCAAGGGGCTAAGTATTTCAAGGGTTTATCCAAATAAAAGGGCGTGAAAATGAAAGTAATTTGAAGGTTACATCCAAATTTCAACAATTAATTTTCCCGATTAAGTAATTGCTAAGTCGGATTTTGGAGCTATACGATTGTTTTGTTTGGGGATAGCTTTTGTTCAAAAGCAGCTGTGTTTTTTATTGGCAGCGCTTCTTTAAATAAGCGCTGCTCGGGTACACTTTTTTGCAGCGGTTTTATTATAGAACCGCCACCGGCATTCTTATTGGCAGCGCTTCTTAAATAAGCGCTGCCCGATTTAATTATTGGTGGCGGTTATATTATAGAACCGCCACCCTGTGTTTTTTATTGGCAGCGCTTTTCCAAATAAGCGCTGCCCAAAATCATTATTGGTGGCGGTTATTTTATAGAACCGCCGCCCGGATGATTTTTTTTTTTTTAATTTCATAAGCAGCGTTACTTTACGAATAAGCGCTGCCATTTCACTTTTTGCAGCGGTTCCTCTTTCAACCGCCACTTATGAAGCGACACCAATCAACTTTTTTTCACTAGTGAATCATTGTTATTTTTTACTTTGGCAATAAAAATTAAAAGTTACTTTACCACTTTTACCCCTACCTTTATTCTTTCACACTTTTAATTAGTTTAAGCAAAATGATATTATGGTCATTTTGATACCTATAATTATAACACCAATCATCTTTCTTAATTTTCGTGAAATGGTCAATTGCGAAAGATAGAATGGGATGAAGTGACTGATTAAATACTACTAAATACAATATTAAAATTTAACATCATTCACTTTTCAAACATGATTTTGACATCAAATAATATAATAATACATTATCATTCAATTTTCACATATAATTTAAAATCTACATTAAAAGTAGAGAATTTTGAATCCTATAACAAATACTCCCTCCGTCTCGTTTTATATGTCGCAGTTTTTTTTTTGGTTCCCGTTATATGTGTTCACATTTACATATTCAATAGAGAATCATTGTTTATTTTTACTTTCACAATAAAAAGTAAAGGTTATAATTTACTTTTTCACCTCTACATTTATTATTTCATATTTTTAATTATTTAAAATAAATAATATTATGTTATTTTGATACCTATAATTATAACATTAATCATCCTTTTTAATTTTCGTAAAATTATCAACTGCGACACATAGATTAGAACGATGGAAGAAGTAAGAATTCTTACTATTAACAATTCTAAATACCCAAAATTCATAATATCAAGATTTAAAATCCCACCAAATACTTAATCCAAAAAGTTCCAAAGCGACTTAGTGATCAATACTCTTTCCTTTCTACTTATATATTCCATTTTGAATTTGCACATATATTAAGAAATATCTCTGTTCTAAAAATCGTCCTAGGCGCTACCAATTCGCCTACGATTTTCGAAAATCGGCAAAAGAAATCGCCGAGCCGGGCCAGTTTTTTTTTTTTTTAACCTAAAACAGCGTCGTTTTTGGGCCTATTTTTTTGATTATTTTGATTTTGTAATGTATGCTATGGTATTGTTATTTGACTAATGAATTTATGGATCTATATTGTTTTGAATTTTGAATTGAACAGTAGTTTTAAACTTGTGAATTGTAACTTGTGATCATTACTTTTACTTTTGAATTGTCATATATTTTATTGTGTAGCAGGTATTATGTTGAACTATTAAATGGTTGGATGTAATATTATAAATTAGGGTATTTATTCTCAAATTCTAAGCCTTGCGGCGGCCTAGGCGCTAGGCATTGGCCTGGCGTCTAGCAGCCGCCTAGCGATTTTTAGAAAACTGAGAAATATTATGTGGAAATTAAATTATATAGTAATCTCTTACAATACACTTATTTAATGATTATTTGTTTTTACATTATCATTAAATGTAATACTTAACATAAGGATATATTTATCAATAAATAAATATTTTAATATTAAATAATAAATTGAACTATGTATTAGATGTTAAAAAAATAGTTAACTATATATTTGAGATGAATAATATAATTTACCATAATTAATCATGAACTCATCTATATTATTATAATACATAAATTGCACTTTTTTACGTTTTAACAAAGTTTAGTTTTTAAAAACTAATAACAAATATGAAAAATAAAACGAATCAGAAAGAGAATTTTAGAATACATTGAAAATTAAATGTGTTTGATTTCTTTTATATACTTAAACTAGTTTAACATCCGTGCATTATATGGGGATTATCAAAATATAAATATAAAAAATATTTGTGATAATCACAAATTCTATGTAAAATAAAATTTTCAAATGATATATTCTCAACTCGTGCCTTATACATGTCTAATTTATTTATTAATTATTATAATTATTAAATAATTTTATATTTTAATGTTTAGATTCAATTCGTTAATAATTTTATTTACATACTTATAAGAATTCAAAAGAAGTCGCATTCTAAAACCGTGCCTAATCTCTATTTATTAATTATTATTACATTATTTTATATTTTAATATTTAAATTAAATTCGTTAATAATATTAGTTACATACTTTGAAAAACCAAACAGATATCATACTCTCAACCCGTGTCGCATTGTAACCGATGTCTAATTAATATTAATTCATCATCATCATCATCATCATCATTTATTATTATTATTATTATTATTATTATTTATATTATTTTGATGTTAGATTCAATTCTACTAATATTTAGTTACATACTTAGATTATTTCAAATAAATCTTAATTTACCTATATAGAATATTTAAAATTCAAAATTAAAATTATATTAATTTTATTATAAATACTGCTTATTTAATAATTTCATAATAACTTTTTTAATTAAAATTATATCTTATGTAATTTATCTTTTAATTAAAATAATTAATGTAGATCTTTTCTACTAATTATTATGACTTATTTGTTATTTTATATTAGAATAATAAGAAAATTATTGA
>BMAC01000372.1:457438-485917 GCA_014905375.1 Phtheirospermum japonicum
AWAWWTWTWTWTTYTTWAATTCAAAATATGAAAGGCATAGAAAAATGGCCTGGAAAACAGATGCATAGTCATAATTATCGAGTTCCCGAGCCATTTCAAGATCAGGTAACTAACCATTAGATTTTCCTTATATAATATATTTTTTCGTTTTTCCCTTTCAATCAACCAATATTCAGTAAATTAACTCTTCAATATATATATATATATATATATATATATATATATATATATATATATATATATATATATATATATATATAAAATGTAGATTGTGGTGGTAATTGGATATGGACCCAGTGCCATAGATATATCATTTGAAATTTCCAAGGTAGCCAAAGAAGTTCATCTTTCTTCAAGATCCCCAGACGTTAAAATTTGCAAGTTGGACTGTGCAGATAACATGTGGCAACACTCGAAAGTAATTTTTCTTTCATAAGTCAATATTTATTATTTATTAGATATAAACAATTTAATTAACCTCCATGCAGATTGATCATGTTGATGGAAATGGAGAAGTTACTTTCCAGGAAGGTGTATCAATTCATGCAGATGTCATCCTCCACTGTACAGGGTATGCATAATTAACCCTTCAATTTCCTGGTTTTGAGTATTTAACCTCATTAAAGACAATTTACATGTTTTTTTTTTTTTTTAATTTATTTAATTTTGTTTCCTTTAACGTAGGTTCGAATATAGTTTCCCATTCTTGAAAACAGAGGGAATTGTGGCTGTGGATGATAGTCGTGTGGGACCCCTTTACAAACATATCTTTCCTCCCCAGCTTGCCCCCGACCTTTCTTTCGTCGGAGTTCCATATAAATCGGTTAGCTAAACATAGTAGTTACCTTAACTACAATTTGAAAGTTATTTCATTTTCATATTTTCGTCATTTCTATGTTACAAATAAAAATATGGGATAATAATAAAAACTACCCCTAAAGTTTGGGCAAAAAAAAAACCCGGCTATTTTTAAAATTGTAAAAGTCACTGTTGAGGTTTGATTGCGTTAGTTGACTTGGCGAAATTCGCTGACGCCATCAAATATTTTACAATTACCCTCTCAACTTTTCAAAATATTTCAAAATAGCACCGACTTTTTGTGTGACTATTTGTAATATTTAGAAAATCGTGGGGTGTAAATGTAATTGAGGACATAATTGTAAAATATTGATAACGTCCGTAATTTTCAAAGTTTTTTTTTTTTGGAGCAAAACAAAAGGGTAGTTTTTGTAACCATCCCTAAAATTATTTTGTGTTAAGTATTTCAATAAAGCTCCGGTGAAAAACCTTTCACATGAACTAGTCAATCATTTAACACGATCTGCTTCTCTATAAACACAGACTCCTGTTTTTCTGACGATTGATTTACAAGCAAAATGGATATCACATGTTTTATCTGGTAAGGCACTTCTACCATCGAAGGAGGAGATGCTGGCTGACGTTCAAGAACACTACCATTATATGGATGATAAAGGGATACCCAAACACTACACTCACGACCTTGGTCATGAGGTTTTTTCCTTTTCAAATTTACACTTTTGGTCCGAGTGTAACTAAAAAAAAGTAATAATAGTAATAACTTTGAATATTACAAAAACAACCATTGAAGTTGCACTAGTCTTACATTTTGCACCTGTTGTTAGTGGAGCTAACGGAAATTGATGACGTCATCATATACTTTTGCATGTCCATCCTCATTTCTAAATATTACTAATAGTCGGACGAAAGAAAGTTAAAACTATTTGCAATTGTAAAATATTTGACGATGTCATTAAACATCGTCAAGGCAGTAACTTTTTCAAATTTGCTTTTTTTTTTTCTTTTTTAAAAAATCATCATTCATCCCAAAAAAAATAGGGGTAATTTTCATAATTACCCTTTAGCATTATTATCTTCATTACCCTTGGTCTTGTTTGGTAATTCCTCTAAGTCGGCTTTTGAGGGCTAAACAAGAGTATTGGATTTTGACAGTTTGTGTATTCGGACTGGTTAGCGAGCCAAGTGGGGTCAGCCGGAGCGGATGAGCAAACACGGTTGGTGCTTAAGAGTTACTTTAAATTCCTGAATAAAGGTCTATGGAGGTGTAGAGAGTGGCAACTTGACAATGTCCTCCAGGAAGAGGAATCGTAAAACGATTATGTGAAGCTCAATTATTATCAGTCTCTTGCCTCGTACATGTTGATTGATTTTGTTTTCAGTTAATGGAATTAGTTTTGTTTTGATTTGGGGATGAATGTACTGCTTTATGTATTTCCAATTGAGGTTTTTGTTGGTAACAAAAGTCTAAGTTCAATTTTTATTTTATTAAAACACTATAAATGACTCGATTGTTATTCATTTTAGATGAAAATATATCAATTTTTTTTGTTTAATAATTGTGGATTAAAGATACATATTGCATACATTAAAATGTAAAATAAAAATTATTATTACTTTCAAAATTATGGGCAATAGTAGTATTGTAGATGACTAATATTACACCACATATCTGAAAAAATAACAACATTGTTATTCAGGTATAATGTATTATTTTAGTACTATATTTGTACTTCATGTTATAGCGCAACATGACGTTTCTGAGAGCAACTCTAATGTAATAATAATGTGATGGTTAAAATTTTTCCATCACCCAAAATTAACATCATATCCATATTTTCCTATTAAATGCAAATGTTATGACTATATTTAATACTACAATGTTTAGAGATGTAGATTATTCGAACTCTTCTACTGCCAATCATTTATAACTTACTAATACTGTATGTTGAAGACATTTTTTGCCTTTCAAATATTGTGTAGTTAATATTTTTCAAATATTGTGTAGTTAATATTTATTTTATGTGGATTTAAATATCATTTATTAGTAGTCATTTAGCATAACTCATTCAACAAATACAAGCTAACATTGCTCTTATACTACAAGGTAGTGCAATGTAGTGGAAAAATTTTCATTTTGTTCAACTACAATGGTCACATTATAAAAAATATACGTGTTGTTGGTCATTATCAAACAACGCCTGCTAAGTTGATCAATTTAAAAAAGTAAAAAAAAAGCCCGATCGAGCTTTTTTGCTGACGTAACATGATTCAATAGTTTCTTATCATTTTTCTTTAATTTTAAATATTAAATTAAAATAAATAAATGACAAAATTTCATTTTTGTCCATTATATTGACCATCGTCAAATCATATCTGCTAAATTAACCAATTCGTCAAATCATATCGGCTAAGTTGATCAATTCAAAAAGGTCCAAAAATCAAATATGCTAAATTAACCAATTCACACTCTCTTGTTTGTAACTTACTAATATTGTGTATCGAAGACATTTTTGGCCTTTCAAATATAGTGGTTTTTTTTTTTTTTTTCCTGACGTGGTATAATTCAATACTTTTTTATTATTTTCTTTAATTTTAAATACTAAATTGAAATAAATAAATGAGAAAATTTCCATTTTTGTCCATTATATTGGTCACATTCCAGAAAAGGTACGTGAGATTGACTATTGGCAAATCAAAATTACTAAGTTAACCAATTCGTTAAATCATATCTGCTAAGTTGATCAATCAACATGGTCCAAAAATCATATCTGCTTAGTTCATCAATTCACACTCTCTTCTTCTGCCAGTCATTTATAACTTAATAATATTGTGTATTGAAGACATTTTTTGCATTTCAAATATTGTGTAGTTAATATTTATTTTATGTGGATTTAAATTTCATTTATTAGTAGTCATTTGCCATAACTCATTCAACAAATACAAGCTAGCATTGCTCTTATACTACAAGGTAGTGCAATGTAGTGTCATCTATTAATAAATGCAAAGTTGTGCTATTTACATAGCAACGGTGTAACATAACATAGTGCCTTAGACACGTAATAATGTTATATATAGTACAATGTAATGCCTTTTATAGTGCAACGTAATGCTATTTTTGTAGAAACGTAATGCTAATAATGTATATATGCTTGCCCATGTTTTTTAAAATAATAACGATTCTTTTGTGTATGGTGCTATTTTTTCAGATACATAATGCAATATTAAATATCTTTGGTGTTACTATTATTTAAAACTTGGAAATTAATAGTGATTTTTTTTAATTTTTACAAATTTATGTATGAAATATGTATTTAATTCATAAATCATGGAAAGATAATTAATGTAAAATGAATAAAGAAGAAAAAAGAAATTATGCTGTTTAAGGATTTCTTTTCTACGCGGACAAAATTTGAGATACTATTTTGTTTAGATATGTAGTTCTAATATTTTCTATCTGGAATATGTAATTAAAAAAACACATTTAGCGAAAATACTCATTTTAATTAAAAAGACAAGCATTTTGATTGCCTGACGTTTTGTACATATATTGTACAATATTGTTTGCATTTTTATAATATTCAATCAATTAATTGATCAACTATTCAAGAGGGCTTCGACGATAATTTAGTTTGTATCATATACTCGAATGCAAAATATATTATATAGCATTGTATTCACTTTTCATGGTATTTATTATATATTTTTCGTATATTCTTACACTATTTTCTTTCGCTGTGCTCCAAAACACACAAACACAAACAAAAAATTATCTCAACCACTCCAAAAATCATGATAATTGACACATTATCATCATCCCCACCCAACTCAAACAAACACCCCACGGCTCAACCGCGGTTCAAGGTGGCGGTGATCGGCGCCGGCGTCTCCGGCCTCGCCGCCGCCGCCGCCCTCCAAAGCGAAGGCCACCGAGTCACGGTTTACGAAAAATCCAACCGACTTGGTGGCACCTGGGTCTACGACCCCCGGGTCGACTCCGACCCGTTAGGAGTCGACCCGGACAGAGAAATCGTACACGGCAGCATATACCATTCCCTTCGGACCAACATTCCGAAGCAGCTCATGGGTTTTGCGGAATATCCATTTGCCACTAGGAAGAACCCTAACCCGATGACGTTCCCGGGTCATGAAGAGGTGCTTGAGTTTCTGGACGAGTTTGCCGCGGATTTGGGACTCACCGAGCTGATCCGATTCGGTTCGGAAGTGGTCCGAGTTGAGCGGGCCGACCCAGGGAATGATGAGTGGGTGGTTGAGTCGAGGAGAAACGAGTTGAGTTTGAGTGAGGTTTTTGATGCGGTTGTGGTTTGTAGTGGGCATCACACTCTACCCAGACTGGCGGATTTTCCAGGTACACAAGTTTTAATATCTTTTGAGTTCAATTTATTAGGGAATATGTAAATACTTATATATGTTAAATTCAATTTTAGTCGAAATATTTTTGTACATACATTTTAGGCCAGATTCTGATGCAGAAATAATTTTGCTTATTTAGATATATTACTCCAGGTGAATTCACTTATTAATTTAGCTCTTTTTTTATTTTATTTGGATAAATGTATTTTCTAATAAAATTTCAATTTTCGGCAACCAAAGCAATTTTTTAATTAAAAAAAATATTATGAGGCGTTTTTCTAAATAGTGATTTCTATATGAACATTTAAGACCATTTAAAAGGGGACTTCTTAATAGTAAATTTTTGGAATGGCTTACCCAAAAAGTCTATTTTAAATTCAAAAGTACATTGGTAAGATGCTTCCAAACAAACAAGCAGTAAAATAGTAAAATTGCAATATTGCTGGTATTTATATATTCAAGAAGTTCATTTATTTATTTATTTTTCTATTGAAAAAAAAAAAAAACTGGAAGGCATGGAAAAATGGCCTCGAAAACAAATGCACAGTCACAACTACAGAGTTCCAGAGCCATTTCAGGATCAGGTTATTAAATAAACACCTCGAATTTTCGGCTTTCATCATTTTAAATCACTTCTAAAATAACTACTATATAGTTCAGTGAAACAATGATTAACTCTTCATGATTTTTATTTATATTTATATAGATTGTGGTGATGATTGGAGATGGACCAAGCGCAAGAGATATATCCTTGGAAATTTCGAACGTAGCTAAAGAAGTTCATCTTTCTTCAAGATCACCTAACGTTAAAATTTCGAAGTTAAACTGTAAAGATAATATGTGGCAACATTCTAAGGTAATTAATTATTCTAGAGCAAAATATAAACGAGATAAAACCTCATTTTTTTGTAAATACCAAAAAAATCAGGGGTAATTTTGTAATTATCCATAATAACATGAAGCTGCAATGCAGATTGATCATGTCGATGAAAATGGAGGGGTTATTTTCCAGGATGGTGCCTCTGTTCATGCAGATATCATCCTCCACTGCACAGGGTACACTTCAAAATCCCGACTCCTCGCATTTTTACTTGTGTAGTTCTTTTTTTAATTTCTTTTAATCAAATCTCGACAGGTACAAATACGATTTCCCGTTCTTGAAAACGGATGGAATTGTGACCGTTGACGATAACCGCGTGGGGCCCCTTTACAAACACGTCTTTCCTCCACAGCTCGCTCCCCACCTCTCCTTCATCGGACTCCCGTATAATTCGGTTAGCATTGCATTATGTTTAATTTTAAAACAATTATAGTAAACTCCTATGTTTAATAAGATTTTTTTTTGTTCATATGCTTTTGTTGTTTATACATAGGGTGTTGTAATTATGATGATTGACTTACAAGCAAAGTGGATCGCACATGTTTTATCCGGGAAGGCGAATCTACCTTCAGAGGAGGAGATGATGGCCGAGGTTCGGGAATATTATGGGTTTTTGGATGAGAAAGGCATTCCCAAACACCACACGCATAGCCTTTTTCACAAGAATATGACAAAAACCTCCAAGTCCAAGTCCAAGTCCAAGGTTTTTTTTTTTTTTTTTTAATTATTTATTTTAATAAAGTAATTAGACTAACCTTAAGGGTAGTTTTTGTGATTATTCCTCAATTTTATTACCCTTGGTCTTGTTTTGGTTATATACCTTCGGTTCTAAAAATCTCCGTCTAATTCACGCCAAGGCCTGTTTAGATGCTAAGGCCCGTCTAGATGCTAAGGCTCATTATGTTGTCAGTCTAGCATTTAGCGCTTTTTAGAACATTGGTGAAGACTAATTAAGATTGTTGGTGTGTTTACAGTTAGAGTACTTGGAGTGGCTAGCTAGGCAAGTGGGATTAGAAGGAGTGGATGAACAAACAAGATTAGTACAAGAGGATTATTTAAAATTCATGGATGAGAAAGGTGGATGGAATTATAGAGATTGGGAAATTGGCTATGGATTGTAAGAAAAATGTCGTAATTTCAATTTAGAAACCATAAAGCTCAATCATTATTGAGGCCTTGACCTGTGGGATTGTATTATGTTTGATTGTATTGTGATTTTTTTAATGGAAAAGATGTGAAATATATTATTAATACTTTTTGAAAATGATTTTAATGAATGCACGATGTAGATTATTTTTACAAAATATAAAAATGAAAATCCATTTTTAACAAAAATGAGTAAAATCAATATTTATGTATCTCTGAACATGAAATCAACTCATTGTCAGTTTTATCCAATTTCTGGGTCGTTTAAAGTTTTATATGTCTATTGAAATGATAAAATATGAGTTGCATACAAACTGAACGCCTTGCTAACGGCGCCATGGATTTTCCGGATACCCAAGTTCATTATGGGCCTTTAACAGCCCAATGCCAAAGTTTCATTGTGGGCCTTGCTTAATGTTTGTCGTTAATTTTATTCGCACCCGTGTGATTATTAATTGCACTTATTTACAAAAATGTAATTGAATGAATTGACTTACAACCCTTAATATATTCTACGCACTCTAGTTTATATAATTATTAAAATATACCAATGAAAATTACAAAATCACTATACACCCATTTATACATGTATAATATTATTTTTCATTTATTTCTAACACTTTTTTCTTCAACCTCACTTTAATTATCTTCGTCCTTTAATTATTCAAATATTACAAAAGATCAACAATGAATGATGAAAAAGATATGGGAACAACCAAGGAATATTTTCCACCTTTTTGTCAGATTATTTTGTTGTTCGTATTGTTAGTTGTAGTTCGAAATTTCAAAAAACTTTTCACAATATTTTCAATCGTGGTACACAAAAAATAAAAGCAATTTTCGAACCTATGTGACCAAAAAGTAAATAAATTTTCGACTCTAATCTGTCGAAATATGAAGCAATTTTCGAACTTGGTTGACCGAAATTGCTCATATCTTCAGGCACTATTGGATGAAAATTGTCTATATTTTCAAACATTGGTCACCGAAGTTTGATGCAATTTTCAACCACTAGTGAATGAACAATATACACTTTCGGACCTACATGTATTGATTTTTCTCCTTTTTTTTTTTTGTCAATTTGTAACAGGATGCTAAAATATAATTTACAGAACCTAGTATCGTTAGTCCATTAGGGCCTGTTTGGATTATCATTTATTGAAATTTTGAATTCTAGTATTCATAATCTTGTGGTATTAAGACTCTGTGAATAGTAAGAATTATTATTTGTTATAAGATTCAAAATTCTTTATTTATTATTTTACTATAAATGTCAAATAATGTCTTCAAAGTTGATGATAATATATTATTATGTTGTATTTGATGTCACGTCATGTCTGAAAAGTGAATGATGTATTATAATATTGTATTTAGTAGTATTGTAGTTATCTAGTTGTAAGAAATTATTGGTTGGGTATTTGATTTTTGAGTTTTACAACAAATGAGTATTCATTGGAAATACCGGATGCGGTTCGATCCCTAGGGCAAACAGGCCCTTAAGATTTTAGTGAGTTATGAATTATACAAATGATTTCACAATACACCAATATTAGACTCGTGAGCATTTGATAAATTGGGTACTCACGACTTTAAATAGGTTGGTATGGTTTTGAAGTCTCTTGAGGATTTAACTTCTCTTAGAGCATTGATCTTTTAAATGTGTAGAATATATTTTTAGTCTTTTTTTAGCCTAAAAACACTTTTGTTTTTCCCTTTCATAATCCTAGGTATGAAAGGTCCACAACTTTTTTCCTATTTTTTATTTTTATTTGTAGGGCTTTACTCTAAGTTAGGGAGATCTTCTGACAAATTTTCAAAGGCAAGCAAGCGCAAAGATATCATCAACTACCATATAACAAAAACTCATGAAATCAAAATTAATTCAGAAGAAGAAGAAGAAGAAGAAGAAGAAGAAGAAGAAGGGGAAGAAGACGAAGAAGGCAAAATAGATATTCTGTACATTTGATTTAGATGTTCTCATTCAACATCCTTGCTATTTGGGCAGTGACGGTATAAATTTCAAATCTATTTCTTCTTAGGGTTTATGATGTTGGGAGAATACGAGTATGGGTGACTATAAATATTTGGTTGGCTTATGAGCTATCGCTTGAATGTACTAGTCTTGAACCATGCTTATCCTTTTCAAATGATCATTTCGAGTACATTTGGTGATACTAATTCATTTTCATGACTACAAACAACAAAAATATACACACGCACACGCACAATAATAACAAGCTTGTAAGGTATATTTATGAGAAATAATACTTCTTACCATAATAGTATATATAAAAAAAAGGGAAAATTCCCATATACTCCTAAAACATAAAAGACAATTCCCATATAGTTCAATAACTCTTTTTATTCCGATATAAGCAAAAAAACTTCCCATTTAATCAATAAGTACATTTAAATTATCAAAAATACCCCTATACCTTTAAATACACAATTTTTGTAAAAGGTCGTGTATAAACAAGGAACCTAAACCTTAATTGTTTCGGCCCCCGTTTTCCTTTCTCCTTCCTCTCTAAAATTGGGAATTGGAGAATCTGGAAACAGCCGCAGCACCGGCAACTCGACGGCGGTGGCGACGGAAAATCGAGTGGCGTGGTGATGGCGTCTTCGAGGTGGGCAGAGGTTCAGGCGCGGTGGACATCCTCCCCTCTACAGCGAAACTTCAACGGCGGTTCGCGGCTGGAAAAGGTGACGATGGCAGATTGGGCAGCGGGCAATCGGCGGACCTTTCCCTTCCTCGATCGTCGCCGGCGACTGGAAGTGCAGGCGGCTCAGTTGGGAAATGCAGTCTTGGTCAGGTCATGCCCTTCAAGTGTTTGTGAAAATGTCTCAGAGAAATCCTTCACTATTTTTCCTCACCTCATTAATTCATGTGGGTTGTCTTCAAAGGGCTCCATCTCTGCATCCAAGAAATTGGGCTGTATCAAATCACCAGAGGCTTGCACAAAAGCTTCTTGATGTTGTTGTTGGTGGTGGCGGTGATGTAGGTGGTCCCAAGTGGTGGACTGAGGCCGACGTGGTTGCTTCCTTAACGCGAACAGATTTCTTACCGGTGCAACAACAATTGCGTCCAAAAATCCCTTTATTATTATTATTATGATGATGATGATGATGATGATGCGAGGAGGAGAGCGAGATCTGGACAGATCCGGGAGGGTTGACCAGGAGTTTCATTTGGCTGTTCCAACTGGCCTCCGACGAGGCGGTGGGCGTGACGTGAAAGGATCTCGTCCTGGAATTCTTCCCATAAATGTCTGCGGACAAGACGGATGATAGCCTGGGCAGGGTCTCCTATGTTTGTTTTGTTGGTGCTTGGTGGTGATCAATTTGGTGTCGACCCCACCGAAATTTTTATGGGCGTTGAAAATGCTTATCTCGGTGTCGTGGTCGGTGTCTTTGGGCTTGGGATAGGATGAGAAGGATAGGTCTTCGAGGTGGGCGGAGTTTTTGTTATGCGAGAAGGATCTGATGTAATGAAGAGGATGATGAGTCTGGTCTATGCTGCTGCTACCGCTGCTGAATATAGGCTGCTGGGATTGAATATTGTACTTGAATGTTTTGACGTTGCTTGGTGTATCCATGTACATCGTTCTGTTCTAACGCGTAGTTTGGAAAACTCTCTCATCCCTTCGTACAATGTCTTAAAAGGTTTACTTGGATCCGATGAAAGAGTTGTTCATGTATTTTCGCGCATTCCATGTACCTTCGGACGGTGCTACTCGGAAGGGATTTCTTCAAATATCTTGATGTTGAGAACGAGGAGTGACACAATCCATTATTGTTTTGTTGGCCTTGTTTCAACCTTGTTTTTGGCAAAAGTAGTATGTAATTTTCCAAAAATTGTGGAAAGTTGTTTGTAATTTTTAAAAAATTTTGTGAAGTAGTATGCAATTTATGCAAAGTAGTTTGTAATTTTTTAAAAAAGTGATTATGATGAATAAAATGATCCAATTAATTTTATAAAAAAAATGGTTAATTGTGATTATGGTAAACAGTAATCTTTCAACAAAATGAAATTCCTTAATATAGTATAAAATTTCTCAATGTAGTATGATTATTTTCTATGCAGTTTGGAACTTAACCGATCAATTACATGATATAGTTTTGAAATTTAATCGAGTAGTTCTGAATTTTTTTGAGTAGGTTTGGAATTTACAAGAGTAGTTCTGAATTTTTGAAGAATAGTTTTGAAATTTACATGAGTAGTTCTGAATTTACATGAGTAGTTCGTCAATTTACAGGAGTAATTTTGAATTTTACACGAGTAGTTTTGAATTTACACGAGTTGTTCTGAATTTACATGAGTAGTTCTGAAATTTACACGAGTAGTTTTGAGTTTACACAAGTAATTCTGAATTTACACGTTTTTTCTGAATGTACATGAGTAGTTCTGAATTTTACACGGGTAGTTCTGAATTTTCGAAAAATAAAATAAAATAGTTATAAAGGGTAATTTAGTACTCTAATATAATTTTTGGATTAAATGGGAAGTTGAGATTTCAATGGCCTATTTGGTAAAAAATATTTCACTAATGGTTTATATGGAATTGAGCCTAAAAAAAAAAAAGGGTGACGAGCATATGGCTTAATAAGCATTAAAATTTTCTGGCCCTAATCGAAAACACAATTCAAAAATTTTCCAGTCTGGCATCGTTGCAATGACTTGATGAACTGGAAAATCCTTATAATCTTCTGTTCGCTTTCAAACTTCTTTCAACAAACTTTTACCAAAGCAAATCGTCTAACAAAAGAAACAATTTCAATCACGAGAAAAAAAAAGTGTAAACTGCTCGATCCCTGATAATTGAAACTGACATCTATATTTTTGCTTGATAACTGAAAATGGCATCCATTTTCAATGCCTGATGACCGAAAATGGATACAAAATCCATCATCTTCCTACAAAAAATCGATGCTATTTTCGGTAATCAGGGAACGAAAATGGCTAAAAAAATCGTCAATCTTTCTACTAATTTTCATACGAATTCTAGTCTTTCTAAATCACAAATCCATCGCTACACACTAATTTTTCATGTTAATATCTATTTAAGTTCAAACTTGAACTATGTTTAAAAAACAAACTCCATGATTTAGTTATACAAAACTTGAAATGAACAAAAATAAACTGAAAAACTTCAAATCCAAAAAATGTCAAAAACCTACCTTTATCAATTGGTGATTGCTCGCCTCACATGGTGGAGATCAATGCGCTGATGGGTGATCAACGCTCCGGTGAACTTTGGTGATGTTGGTCGACTTTTTCCTTCTTCTATGGCCGTCCTTTTCTTCTTATTTTCTGTTTTTTTTCCTTTTTTTTCTTTTCTAAATAAGTGTAATTAGTAATGTGGTTTGGGATAAAATTAAAAACCAATTTAAGTATTTCAATATTGGAATAATTAGTAAAAGTATTTAAAATAAATAAACATACATTAAAAAAAACGAGTGCCATTAGTAATATCTGAGGTGCCAATATAATTTACCTCACGCTTATTCATCACTACCGTGCTAAAGTTTCATATTTTTCTTAAAAAAATTGTGTGTTTTTGGTAAAAATCGATTAACATTCAATTCAAAGGTAAGGCTGGTCCAATCCCACTCAACACCCGTTAGACGCTTGGCATTAATCTAACCCCTATTTGGGCTTAGCACCTTTTATAAAACTCCTAATTAGCACCAATTATATAGGTTCGGTTTTCCAATTTTATACAATCCATCAATTTTATCCAGCAAGATAGCAACATTCAAAAGCCAACTTGATAAGCAAATAAATAAAAAGACAACCATTCACACCATTATTCATACTTGGGACCAAAAACTGTTAAAACATTTTATGAAGAAAACTATTACAATGTTGCAACTTGGTCACAACTATACCCTTCCAACTCATCAAAATGTAATAAACTATAAGAGTTGTAACATTTCCATCCATGCACTTTATAAAATTATTGCTCCATTTGTTGTGCAATGCAAATACAACAAATAAACAGTTCAAATTTAAACTCATCACATTAAATTTTGTATAGTTTCTGCGTTGCCGACATTTCAATCTCTCTTGTATCAATAATTTAAAAAATTGGTCTAAACTCATATTGATATAGGATGAAAAGAATTACACTTGTATTAATTATTAACACCACAGACAAAAAGCCAAATTAGATGAACTCAAAAACAATGGCCTTTCTACATTAGTTTTCTTTGTTATATATTATTTAATTGATACCTAAAATCACTTTTTTAAGCTCCATCTTAATTTTAATAAAAAAGAGTACAAAAAATAAGTTTTCTAAAACCAACTTAATTATTGTGATATGCATCCCTAACAAAGCTCAATAACTGGTATTCACGAAAAAATAAGACTATTAATAAATAGATTGTAATTATATAGTATTAAAAAATACTATTCCTGCATTACATATGATACGAGACTTTGGATTTAACATTCAAATCCATAATCCGAAACTAGCAATTCATATCTGAGGTTACTAAATTAATTTACCAACCTATAAGGGTAGAATTGGTAAAAGACCCTATGCAGTCAGTGTCGCAACATTAAACAAGGTGACAAATTCATTCACTATACAAAAACTGGGAGGTCAAAGTTTCACCCTAAACTGCCCCTGGTAAAAGAAGTTTAAATACCAATTCTGCCCTCGACCAAACAAATGTCAATAAAGTGGAGACCGGTGCGGCATACCCTTCCTCCGGTTAATATCGGAAACCGGCGTACAAGCCGGTCTGAACGCGGACCGGATCCCAGGCAGATTGCTCCTCTTCTTTCTCACGACCTCTGTAGTCGCCGCGCTGATAAATGCCGGACACTCGCTCACACTGGATGAGCTTCCGCTGCCGGAACCGGAGTCCGTCCTCACAGAGCCTTCCGGTTCGAGCACCGAGTCAGGCGTCATCTGGCCATCGTCCAAGCCCGGTTCAGGCAGTGCAAGAAACTCGCATCTGCGGAGATACTTGGAGAGCTTGCACCCGGTTCTCAGTAGGTGTTCAAGCTGTGGAGAGAAATAATTACAACTCAGTTAAGAAAAATCGAAAATATAAAATGGGTCGGTGTTAAAATTCAAAAAGAAATAAAAAAAGAAAGTCTTTATTTATTATTATTTATTTTAAATGTGTACCTTGCAAGAGAGAGAGCAGAAAAGATACGAGTCTTTCAGGTTTCTGTCACAGTGGACGCAAAAGTGGGCTGATGCTCTGTGTCGTCTGTAGCGAGACCTCTGATTCAAAAATACCACTTTTGCACTGTTATTGGTGTAAGACTGCAAATTTTTAAATAAAAAAAAAGTTTAATTAATCAACCCCAATTATAAATATATAATGTTATGTTGTTTCTTGAAAAGGGCATGAATGAACATAGATGAATTGATCAATTTCTTCCATTTGAACTGTAATTTAATAAATTGAAAAGTGCATGAATTGAAAAGGTAAAATTAATAATCTAGGAAATGAGAATTATTATTATTATTTTATTTTATTTTAATTTTTGCTTACTTGCACATGAGCACAGTCCATTAGCTTATCAGCATCCCGAAGCCTCACAACATCTCGATACACATATCTTCTTATCTGCAATCAAAAAATAAAAAAGAAGGAAAAAGAGGCTTATAATTATTCGAGATTATTATAATATGAAATGATAGAAACTAAACTTCCAAAATATATAAATACTTAAAAAATATAATAAAAATAAAATAAAAGACCTGTAAGAGGCGGTGAGAGTGGTGATGAGCAAAGCAGTGTTGGCAAATGCCCTCACAGCAATCCAAGCAATAAACATTTTTGTCATTTTTCTTAGCATCCTCGTGAATTATGCACGCGTTGAAAAATTTCTCACTCAGCAGCCCATTAAGCCACTCGGGAACCTCTGAACCATCAAACTGCAAACCAAATAATAAAATAATTAAAAAAAAAATCCTCAAAAAAAAAAAAAGAAATAGAAACAGAAAAAGGTCGTCCCGACCATGACTTATGTTTTCTTGGTCTGAAGCTGAATTCAGGAGAAAAATCGCGTTGTATCACTATCACTTATTCATATGGCCACACAGATATATGTATAGGCGTGTATGTATATATATGTGGAGAGAGAGAAAGAGAGGGTGCAAGAAAAGAGAAGAGAACGGCGCCTGGCAAAAAACTGAGACTGGTGTGTTACTGTTACCAATGAAGGAACAGGAGTGGAGGAGTTGGCCTCATTTATTCTTTTTTTTTTTTTTTTAATTTGTTTTTTGTGTGTAATTTGGTGGTGCTTTTTTGTAATTTCGTACTACTCTGAGCTGAGGTACTACTATACTAGTGGCTACATGTTTGTACCAAATACCCTTTTTTTTTTTTTGCTTTCAGTCTAACGTAGTAATTTGTTTGCTCGTGGATTAAATTCAATTGATCCGCTATTCAATAAATCTCTATTTGTTATTTTGTCACTTATCCTAAGAGACGAGAAAATTGTCTGCCACGTGTCATTGGTGTGGATTAATTTTTTACATTTTGATCGGGAACAAATTAATTAGAGAAAACACAAAATTGGGAAAACCTAATTATAACGAGATGAATTGCCATTGTAGATCACATTAATTGTGCTTAATTTTCTAGATTTTGAAACTCACTTTAATTTGGTAGCACCTTTGGAATTGGTTACAATCACTTCAATCATAGTGCTAAATATGCGCGTATATATTTAGTGTTGTCAATTAATTATATTTGAAATGAACAACCTCTATTTGGTCAGACACAAATCTTTTGTTGAGTTGACTAGGTCGATAAGGTCGGTGACTATCGAGATAATTAGAGTTTCAATTGAATTCTTATCTACTATGACCTGGCCCGATTTTCTAAATAAATATTAGGGTTTTGTAGAACTGTGGTTTACAAGACCAAAGGAAACTACTCGACAAGATTCGTCAAAAAAAATAGATCTGACAATGGAGTGGGTCGGACTCATCATGCCAACCTCCAAAATAGTGTCGGGTCGGCCAGACCGATGGCCCAAAGTTCCATCAGTCCGGTAGTCACTTGGGTCAGGCCAAAAAAGACCCGACTTTTTTGGACGTGAGTGAGATTCCTTGGTCCGAGCCCAAAATTACCGGCTCCAAGTAAAACGCATTTTAAAATATGATTCCTTTTATTATTATTTTTATTTACAAATAAGCAAGGTTTGAACTGGAGTTTTTTCATTGGCCCAATGGCTAGCACCAACTCGGGGCAGGGAAAAAAGAGGATATTGTTGTTTGAAAATTGTGCAGATCATTGTTTGTTCACCTAATAAGCCATGTCCAAAGGCCCTAGAAATCTATTGATGAGTTGATGGATGGTTGGCTTTGAAGCTATAAGGTGCGGTTGGTTGTGTAATGTCATTCTTTGAGAAGAGATATGCTAAATGACAACACCAGAGACGGTGACTTTTTTCACTTCCCCCGGAAACATATAGGGAATAGTAAAATTAAATGAGGAAATGATGCTCATCAACTAAAAAAGTTGATTGTTTTAAGAAAACTAACATATTTTAAGTAACAAATCTTAGCAAGACTTTTTCAAGATATGGTCCAAAATAGGCAAGTTTATCAGGAAGATCAAGAATGATTCATCTTAAAGAAAAATCAGTTTGATAATCTTTTTGAAATTTGTATGAAGAGTTGTGTTCATTAAACTTCAGATGTAAAAAAGATTAATCCATTTATATTTAAAGAATTATGGTTTTCATAATCCTTATTAATTTGTCTCAGCATAATTTTGATAAGTTTCATCATATCAATTACCTTTTTATCTAAAATTAAAAAGTGCGAATTAACAAAGGAAAAACTAAAATTGAAAAAATAGCATGATAGTATAAAATATCATTTAATTATTCAACGACGAGGGTATGCTTACTATGATAATAACTTGATCCCAATATTCAACAAGGAAAATGAAAAAAAAAAAAGCCAATATGTACAATATATTTTTCGTATATAACAATTTTGATCTCTTTTTAAATTTTATTATATATATCATCTTCTCTTTCATACTATAAAATATAATTGCATAAACTGCACTTTCTTAAATCGATGATGCATTGCAAGCCGTTTATGTATCCATAATAAAATGCATAACAAAACTTGAAATCATCAATAATTACAATCATTCACGGATTGATGAATCATGAAGGCAATAAGGTAAAAATTGTTTGTTTCCTATAAGGCTGCAGAAGAGAGTGTTGGAAATTTGAAAAGCCCATAAACCTGAGGCGCCACCTTTTCATTTATTTATTTTTTTCACTTTCTCAGCTTTATGTAATTTTCTGCAGCCTTGACCTCTCCTTCAAAATTCAACTCTGCGAATATTGCCATATTTGTCATTGCATATACACCTTCATTTCACAATTTAAATTATGTAAAGTAAATGAATGATTACAAAGTATAATAGTAGTATTGGGTAATAAATATTTATACAAAAATTCAAAAATAGCATGTGCTTGTGCTTCCTCCATTTATTTTTTATTTATTTATTTCAAAATTATGAAATAAAAATAATAATATATACACAATGCTAGAATGTAGCAGCTTATTGGTTCACAAATTAGGGTTATGTGAACCCAACTATTTCCACCTCCTTACGAATGATATTAGGATCTAGATATTTTTATTATATTTAAAAGTTACTACTAAATTCCTACACTAATTTCTTTATTAATCTTGGCAAATGATGAAAACGAGAGATTAAAATTAGACGGGTCATAATATAACAATATAAAAGAGTTGGATTAATTTCTTTCAATTAATAAAAAGGAGTGTTTTTAAGTTTGACAAACACTTGTATTAGGACAGATCATCGTAACCCGTTAGGCATCTAACCCGATACTATAATGTATTGGTTTTTGTACTGTGATGTATTGATTTTTTACTGTAAATTATTAGTTTTTCATAAATTTCT
Source organism: Phtheirospermum japonicum (assembly GCA_014905375.1). Taxonomy (NCBI): domain Eukaryota; kingdom Viridiplantae; phylum Streptophyta; class Magnoliopsida; order Lamiales; family Orobanchaceae; genus Phtheirospermum; species Phtheirospermum japonicum. Next base: position 475,584 of record BMAC01000372.1, read on the forward strand.
GACTCGTACTATGATATATTGTTTTTTGTACTGTAATATTTTGTACTATAATGTATTGGTTTTTTATTATAATGAATTGGTTTTTGCACTATAATGTATTGGTGTGAAATTTTGGCCTAGCGGATGATCCGTTAGTTCGGCCTAACAAGAGTGTTGCCCTTTAAGTTTTGCATGGGCAGTAGGCGAACAAAGATTTCATCATTCAATAACTTCATATAAACAATTTATAATTTAATACTTTATAGCCTATATATATATATATATATATATATATTGATTTTGAAATATATATATTGGAGTTAAGGGCACGGGCACACGTGACACTAACACCTTCGCCAGGTAAACTTGAGATCAATTCATAATAATTATAATGTAAAATAAATTAGATTTTAAAATAGAGAATCGTGAAGATTACCAACCCAGTGCCCCAAAAGTAGCTTATAATAAAACTGCCATAAATGTTATCGCTATTTAAAAAAAGAGAAAGAAGTTTATTATTTTTTTAAGGTTAAATAGCATAACATTTTTATTTGTTTAGCTCAATGTCTGAGCATGCATGGACAAAATACATTAAATGGGGGCTTGTCCTTGTGGTATTGTAGGAGTTAATGAAATTTGAGCATTTCATGTAAAAAGCAAGAAAACATAAAGGAAAAGCATAATGGATATACATCAAGAAAGGAAAGCGTAAGTATATACAAATTATTTAGTGCTTTTTTCCACATAACAAAGCTTTTGCGATAATTCAAATGCAGACAAAAGAGGTGTTTCAGCAGTGCTTACTGCAGCCACCTGCTCTGAACCTTGTGTCTTTCACAGACTTACAACATATATACAAGTATATGTTGTATGTATATATAGTACATATTCTCTATAATTGTGTGTGTATTTAAATTAGTTTTGGAGATCGAGTGGGTTTGGTTAATCACGACGTTAAAATGTTTTGAGCTATTATTAACGCCATTGGTTGGAACCTAGTCATGGGTCCAAATAATTAACCCTTAATGACATTGAGGTGGCAAATTGAAACCATAATTTGTAGATTTAATGCCTAAGATTTGAGCATCAGGATTGAAACTATAGAAATTGTATTTATCAACAAAAAAGAAATATAAAGATGTAATAATTATGTGACAATGAGGGGGTAATTATGTAAATGACAATTTAAAGTAGAACTATATTTTTGGGATGGACTTAGTATAATGAACTATTCATGTGAGACAAATGGAGTAATTTAAAGGATATATAAAAAAAGATAATTTGAAATTGTACTTTCCCAAAAGTAATAATTAATGTTTTATTAAATTGTGTGACAATGTCAACAAGCCTATATGTACGGAATGAAAAATTATATACTAGTTATTATTTTTTGCAACTCAAATAGATACATCAAACTAGGCTCCGAATTAACTTTTAACTTTAGTTAGTTAACTTTTTAATTCAATTAAATTTTGTTCCTTTTTATATTTAGCTTTAATTTTAATTCAATTCAATAACATTACTTCAATTCCGTGATACATAATTTTAATTAGTTAATAAATGTTATCTAAACTTCAAATTTTAATATTCTCCTTTTTAATTAACTTTCAATGCTTAGAGTTTTTTGTATTTTCACGTTTAACTTCGACATTCAAAAGTTAAATCTCCTACTGAATTAAAATAATTGTAGTAAAAGTACACTATCTATGACATCTGATAAGTCCAGAAAGTTGGGTTACCAAATATATAGGGTACTAACCTTAAAATAGAGATCAGCGACCTGAAGTAGATCTCGAATACGTCACACCGACCTGCCAAGCTTTCAACGAACCTCCAAACGACCTCGCTGGTCTTGCAAAACAGCACCTTCAGACGGGTCGGTGATCAGACCCGTGAAGGTCCTCCGATACTTAAGTCAAAAGCAAATTTAAAATACTCAATACTTCTCTTGAATAATACAAGATGCGATTATGATACGATGATAAATAATGAGAGGTATGCACCTCCTTTATAGAGACAAGAGAAGTCATCCCCAAGCCAGGGTTACCTTCTCCCACCATAATTCCATAAATACCACAACTGTCTTAAAATAAGGATTTCTCCCCCATGTTAAGTTCCCATAAACAATAAATCTCTCATTAAATAAAATTATCAGAATAGGTTTGGGCCTGTCATTCTTTCCAAATAATCCGCCAAAACACCATAAATCACTCATATTAAGCCCACGGGCTCAATATTCACAAAGCCCATAAACGAGCTCAAACACCGCACAAAACATAAGAGGTCGCGACCTATATGAGAACTCATCCTCATACTACAGGTCGCTACTCTATAAAACCAGCTCGCTCACTCTTCCGCTAAAACCATTCAGCTCGCCCACCTCCGAGAGGAACACCCTCTCCAGGAAATGAGGTCGCTTAACATAATTACACTCATATATCAAATAATATTACGTACAGACATTTTGGGCCGTATCAGCTAGTCCCCTATTTCTAGCTGATTGAGGCACGAAATCAGGTATGACATGTAAAACAGAATCAAAAGAGCACAATAACCATTAAAAACAACAATAAAACATACACACATAAATAAATTACTACTCCACTTTACCAAACCGTTTATTAGAATCACACAACTCGACAAATCGAGCTGTAATACCAATCATCCCACTATAAATTACCAAGTATACTTGCGACCTGCAAAAGTTCAACTCACTGAGCTCGCTTCTTTTTAGATAACATGATCACCTCACCATCAAACCTCAATTCTAGAATAACCCAGCTCAAAATAACGAGTTATAACATTAATCATTCCATAAGAATTTACCACATAAAACCGCGACCTCCAAAAGATCAGCTCGCTGAGCTCGCTCATCGTCCAAGAAGATATACCTGCGAGTCCCCATGTCGAGTCCCCAGTCCCATACCTGACGACCTAAAACCATACAGCCTTCCCTCCGCAGCCTGATGTTATAACCGAGCACAATAATACAAGAAAATACAATCATAGTCCATAATAGCCCATCAAGGTCCAAGATTGCATTAGCCATAAAGGCACAAAAACCCATAAAACCATAAATCATAAAGATATCATCGACCTAAAATAGGTCAGTCAGAAAACCATTGCACCCAAAAAATCATCGTTGACCTAAAAGCGTCAGCCCATTCCACAAAAATAATCGCCAAACTGATACAAGTTGGTATATCAAATCAAGCAAAATCCATATTAAACCACATATGACCAAGAAAACCACTCAGTCTCCCAAGTTAATGCAACCAAGTATTCCAAACATGTTAAAGTAAATGCCAAATAAACAAGCAAGTCCCCCATATGCTAATCAAACCAAACCAAATCAATCAAGTAATCCATATCAAATAAACTCGAATCATATTAGCCAAATAAACCTGACTCGCACATAGGTCGCACGAATTCGTAATCAATCACACTCATACTTCATACCCTCATAAGACCATGAGATTCGAAAGAATAGTCAAACCATCACTTATACACAATCCAATAGAGTTAAATTCAGCTCGCATATAAAACATATTAGCTCGCACAACAGCCATCCATTATATAATATAAGAGCTTGAGAAAGATATGTAAGTCAAACATATCCCTCCCAAACATAAGTAAAACAGAATAACCACTTAACCATAAAAAATCAACAAGATAGCTCGCCAAACTTTTATATATTGCAAAAAATACCCCTCAAAGGGTGCATTACCACCAAGATCAATATGAGAGAAGTTGACCCCGGTCCAGGATTTTCTTCTCCCATCATAACTACATAAACACCATACGGGAGAAGTCCACCCCGGTCCAGGATTTTCTTCCCCCACCATGAAAACAACAACTCCATATGGGAGAAGTCCACCCCGGTCCAGGGTTTCCTTCTCCCACCACAAAAACCACCACTGTCCACAAAAACAAAAACTTTCACTCTGGGAGAGGTGCCCTCCGGTCCAAAGTTAGCTTCTCCGCCACAAAACCAAACAGCTCGCATAAAACACTTTATCATCACAACCAACTCTTGTGCGGGAGAAGCACACTCCGGTCCAGAGATAGCTTCACCCGCCACAAAAACCAAACAGCTCGCATAAACACACTTTATCACCACAACCAACTCTTATGCAGGAGAAGCACACTCCGGTCCAGAGATAGCTTCTCCCGCCACAACAACACAACAACTCGCATAAAAAACTTTCACATCGCCACTACCATATACTCCTTGTGCGGGAGAAGCACACTCCGGTCCAGAGATAGCTTCTCCCGCCACAACAACACAATAACTCGCATAAAATACTTTCACACCACAACCAACTCTTGTGCGGGAGAAGCACACTCCAGTCCAGAGATAGCTTCTCCCGCCACAACAACACAACAACTCGCAAAAAACACTTTCACATCGCCACTACCATATACTCCTTGTGCGGGAGAAGCCACACTCCGGTCCCAGAGATAGCTTCTCCCGCCACAAAAACCAAACAACACGCATGACGCACTTTCTCTCCACAACCAACTCTTGTGCGGGAGAAGCACACTCTGGTCCAGAGATAGCTTCTCCCGCCACAACAACACAACAGCTCGCATAAAACATACTTTCACATCGCCACTACCATATACTCCTTGTTGCCCGAGGTCTTTGGAAAAGGGACCCACAATATCAATTCCCCAATGCGCAAACGGGCACGGCGAAAGCGAGCTGCTATTCCTCATGTATCACACGAAAGCGAGCTACTGTTCTAGCCTCCTTTGTTGTTAATCTCTCTGCGCCTTCCTTTGCTTTGACGAGGACATCCCATATAGATATACGCCAATCATCTTTCACCTTGAGCTCCATAATCTCTTTCCATTTTTCCACGCTACTATAGCCCAACTCCATCAATGTGACTTTTTGGGTATCCCAAGTCCCCAGTGCTCCTGCTATCCGAGCGAGCTGATCAGCCCGAGTGTTTTCAGCTCGCGGTAAATGCTCCAGTTAAACTCTTCATAGCGTGCTGCCTCTTCGCATTAGTTTACTCATTTTCGAGTTACATGTCGGGCAACCCACAAATTAACCTTAAATTAATACGAACTAAGCTGGCCCTGCACCCAAATCCGTTAGCATAATCATAGAAAATATCATCTAAATATCGCAACCTTACTCATGCCAATAACATGTTAATCCAACATTTAAAAAAAAAATCAAATGTTTCCCTTTCCCACAACCACAAACATCATATCACCATCAAGCCATATAGGATCAAACAAAACTGACGCAAGATTTTCCAGCACATTTACCGACTTTGAAGATTAAACTGCTTTAGTCGGTAAGGAACTAGAGAACAAACTATATAAGAATGGAAAGCCCTGCAAGTCTAGTTTCCAACACAAAAACCCGATCTAAAAAAGGATCATCCAACAGTGAGTTATGACCATTTTCTGAAGTGTGGCAGTGCAGTATTTTCATACGGGAATGTGCAAGAATAAGCAATTCTTAATGTGTTTTCGTAATACTACTCATCCAAGTACCTTGGGAGTTAATAAACACTTAATATTTAGTCAAAACTCATCTTGCTTGTCTCTAAAAACATAAGCATATCCTCACAACCATATAAAATCAAATAAGTACTCCCCAACCAAGTGTTAAACCACATGAATCCATCTTCCACTTTCAACAAAAATATTAGTAGCACATTAACTCAAATATATCCAAGCACTCAAATCTTATTAAAAGCCCCAAGCATAATTACCCTACTAATTACAAATTTTAATCCTTATCCAAACTCATAATTAATTGCGTGATACCAAAAGAACCTGAATGTCACACGCATACGATCGGACCATACAATCGAGCAAACAGGCTAACACATGCAAAAGATACATCTACCAAGCCAAATAATAGAAAACTTATCTTTTCCTTTGAGTGCCTCCAGGACCATTCACCTCATTAATCGACTCACGTTAATATTTAGGAGAGACTTTGACTTAGCTCCTCAAATCGACCTGGAGGTCTCCCAATTATATAAGCCGTGTACCTAGCAAAAGACCATCACACTGGATAAATAATATCCTTATCAATAACACCGTAGAAATAATAGACCATTAAAATTTTAGAATCAACTTCCCTGTTCGGGGAACAAACTGGACAACGGTCTTGTTCCCTTGATTTTTGATGATTTTATTACGTTTGATTCATACGCGACCTCCTTGCCTCAGATTTTGGGGTGCAAAATAAATCAAACCTCGAAACCAACATCATATAAAACCCCATAAAATAAAAATAATCCATATAAATAAAATAAACCATCTAAATCAACTGATATTAGACCAAATAATTATAGAAGAATTAGAGCCCCATCCTTATCCCTAATCTGTCGACCTATTTACCCCATATCAAGATTGATTAGTGGCTTTTCATCTTTTCATCTCACATTACTTGCTGTGTGCATGTGCAAGGCTAGATTTGATAAATTCTTTAAAGCTCCGCTATAAGCATCAATTTATAACATTAACAACATGCGAAAGCACTAATAATAAATATAAATATACCCATTGATTAGAGTAGATTTGTCCTTATTTTTATTAGCTTTTTAGTTCGTTTTTCTATTTGTTTTTGGTATAAGTTGGACGATTTAAGCTTAATCTCGTATTTTTATAATTCCAGCTTATTTTAACGCATTTTGATCGTAATTGATGCAAGTAGGTGATATTTCGTTGTTTTTCACCTTACAGCTAAGTAACCGGAAGAGTTTAACGCGTAATAGACGAGGTTCGATGTTAAAGAAGTGAAGAACAAGCTTTTCAGTGAAACGAGTAGCAAAAGATCGAGAATTGGAGACAGACGCGCAGTCGCGTCGACTGACGCGACTGTCGACGCACCGTCGACGCGAGCCATGTCAGCGAGTCATGACCGCGTCAGTCGATGCAACGTCGATGCTACTTGCTGAAGCGTCGATGTCGACGCACCACTGTCGACGCACCCGCCCAGCCGACGCGCACACCTACTGACCAGACCTGCCGAGCGCTGCCGACCAAGTCTGCCGAGTCCCGCTGAGCACCAGCGCGCGTCAGTCGACGCTACGTCGACGCGACGGCCCAGAATTCAGATTTTAGGGTTTCTTGTGCGCCAAGACTTGCAATATCTATATAAACCCTCATTATTTCAGTTTTTGAGGAGAACACACGACCCCCTAGGGTATTTTAGCTGATAATAAATATAATTCCACATCTCATAACGAGATTTGAAGACGGAGATCAAGGATCGAAGAACAACGCGTCCAAAACCATTGAATTCGCGTTCGGGATTCAATCTTCGCCCAAGATCAACGTTCAACCTCCGGAATAGCTGGAGCTTTTTACTTCTTTCATTAGTTCCAATAAGTTCTCTAAACTCTTAGTTAATTTAGTAGTTAATTTCTAGTTTAATTGTTAGTTTAATTCTTAGTTAATGCTAGAACTAGTTTAATTAGCTTAATCGTTTATGCTTGTTATTGGATATTGGTTAATTTAGTTGATTTATGCGATTGATTTATGCTTAGTTATTCGTTAATCTTAGATTCATATGATACATTGCTTAGTGATAATTTATTATATTCATGCTGTTAGATTAGTTGCTATTAATTCTTAGTTCTTGAGTTCAAGTAGTTTAATTATTGCTCGTAGTTGATAATCTAGTTAAAGTGATTAGTTTAATTAGTTTTAGTTTAATTATTGCTTTAGTTATAATGATCAATTTCTTTTAAAACCCCAATTGTACATGTATTTTATTTCGAAAATTGAGAAAAACATCCAAAAGACCGAACAGTTGTTTCCTCGAAAGATACGACTCGAGTCAAACTCATCACCCTACAGTTACCTCGTACACTTGCGAGTAAACTGACGTGTTTTAAATTAATTTATTAAAAAGGGGTGCACAAAAGTTTGAGTCAAAAATTTGGCGCCGTTGTCGGGGAAGCAACGAGTAGGAATTAAGGATGTTTTTCATTTTATTTTATATTTCGTCGTTATTTGTATAAATTGCACTTGGTTTGGATTTTTGCCACTTGGTACATTGATGCGTTGTTGAGTGTATGCAAGGTAGACGATCACTTCGAAACGATCTTGCGCCATTCTTCGACGACATTCACCGCACACGTTCAACGAGACCAAGATCCGAACCAATTTTCGAGAGCGATTCTTCTTTAGATACGAATTTTGTGTGTGACGAGATTCCCAAATCCATGGCGGGACGATCTAGTCATGGAAGCGGACACGATGAGTTGTTGGAAGCACTAGACAATGAGTTACCTTTCCAAAGTCATCGGGGAGAGTATGGAAGCGAGCCACGATACCTTGGAGGTCACAATCAACCACCAAATAATCAAGCCCCGCCACAACTACGACAAGGAAATAGAGGAAGGAATGCTCAACATGACGAAGAAGTGCATGAAGGTTATCCTGAAGGACCGATCCCAAGACGAGAGTTTGTAGATGAATGGTTCAATGACCAAGATTACGAAGGAAATTATGAGGCTGCCTATCACTGAGAGAGAGCACCGAAACGCCCCCAAACGCCTCGACAATGAGATTTGGCACGCCCGAAGGTTGTGCTTTATGGGTCTGCAATTGTTCTTGGCCCTGCTGCAAGGGAAGTAGAGATTAAACCGCATCAAATTAATTTACTTCTGACTTTTCACGGAAATGCCCACGAAGACCCTTTAGCATTTTTGAACTATTTTATCGATGAAGTAGGCAGATTTGTAGGTCATGGCCTAAACCGGGAGGAGATGCAAATGATTTGTTTCCCTTATAGCATGAAGGACAAGGCGAAGACATGGTTACTGTCCTTAGAACCAAGGTCATTGACTGATTGGGAGATCATAAGCGAGAAGTTCCTAAATCAATACTATTCGACACAAACAACGGGGCAAATTCGGAGGCAGATTGCTAACTTCGAACAAGTGGAGGGAGAATTATTTCATGAAACATGGGAGCATTACAAATCACTCTTACAAGCATGCCCCCATCATAGTTATTCCCCCGAGATAATTAATCAGTTTTTCTTTGATGGTTTGTCGCCCATGGGGAAGAGCCAAGTTGAAATAGCAGCAGGAGGAGATTTTGGTGATTTAACGGCCCGCGAGGCAAAACGAGTATTGGAGAAACTGAGTGAAAAATCTAGAGAAACCAACTCTCGGCCTCATAAATTAAAAGTTAATGAGATTTCCATCCCTGATCCTGACTTAGATGATGGCAGATTAGTCAAAGCAAAGTACGAAGAGATATTTGAGGAGAAATTGACAGCTTGGAAGGTCGAGCGGGCAAGCAAGGCCTCTTCGAAGAAGACTAATGCGATGTGTCACCAATGCGGATCCCCCGAACATTTAGCCGATATGTGCCCGTTCAACAACGAACAACGAGGGGACGTCAACGCCATCCAGCACTATTCGAATCAACAACATTCGGGGCAGAGACCACCACACATGCAAACACCTGCTCAGTCGACTGGTCAACTTTTAGTCTGGCAACAGAACCAAGTTGCCGAAACTATTCGGAACCGAGACGGCCTCACACATGTTCAGGAGGAAATGAAGGGAGTTCGAGACGATATGAAAGAATTGAGAACGATGATGGCTGAAATGGCCAAAAGCACTCTTGAAAATTCGTCCGGACTAAGAAGATTGGAGTTGATGGTAGGACAATTGGCAACTGACATGGCATCATTGAAGAAGGAGAAAAATACTCTTCCAAGCCAAACGGAACAAGCCTCGGCTATTCATGTGCTGAGAAGTGGAAATGTAGTGGATAACGGCATCGAGCTAGAAAAGGAGGAAGACAAAAGGGAGGCCGAAACCCAACCACAAGTAGATGCAACCAAGTCGACCGATCTAATGCATAAATCTTCAAATCTAAATATTCTGAGGCCAGTGAAGAACAAGAACTCGACAGCGGATGAAGACTCCATCGATGCACCACCAAGGAATTTGACCATTTATGATCACGTTCCCTTCCCAAGTCGCCTACGTCCGGCCAAGGAGAACAAGAGATTCATGGAGCTATATAATTTATTGAAAAATATCAATATTAACCTCCCCCTGATAGAGGTGATAAAGACAATGCCGGCGTTTTTGAAGTTTTTCGAAGATCTAGCATCAAAGGAAAGGCGTTTGGCTACAAATCAGCCTGTAGCTTTGATAAGAGGAGTTGGAGATATGTTTAAGAAACCATTTCCACCCAAAGAGAAGGATCCCGGGAGTTTTTGCATAACTATTTCTCTCGGGAATGGACTAACGGCAAGAGGGATGCTCGATCTTGGCGCTAGCATAAATTTGATGCCCCATTCGATTTACAAGGAATTTGGCCTAGGACCGCTGAAGCCGACCACGATGAAA
>BMAC01000372.1:489327-500536 GCA_014905375.1 Phtheirospermum japonicum
CCCCTAGGGTACTTTAGCTGATAATAAACATAATTCCACATCTCATAACGAGATTTGAAGACGGAGATCAAGGATCGAAGAACAACGCGTCCAAAACCATTGAATTCGCGTTCGGGATTCAATCTTCGCCCAAGATCAACGTTCAACCTCCGGAATAGCTGGAGCTTTTTACTTCTTTCATTAGTTCCAATAAGTTCTCTAAACTCTTAGTTAATTTAGTAGTTAATTTCTAGTTTAATTGTTAGTTTAATTCTTAGTTAATGCTAGAACTAGTTTAATTAGCTTAATCGTTTATGCTTGTTATTGGATATTGGCTAATTTAGTTGATTTATGCGATTGATTTATGCTTAGTTATTCGTTAATCTTAGATTCATATGATACATTGTTTAGTGATAATTTATTATATTCATGCTGTTAGATTAGTTGCTATTAATTCTTAGTTCTTGAGTTCAAGTAGTTTAATTATTGCTCGTAGTTGATAACCTAGTTAAAGTTATTGGTTTTAGTTTAATTATCGCCGTAGTTCATAATGATCAAATCAATTTCTTTTAAAACCCCAATTGTACATGTATTTTATTTCGAAAATTGAGAAAAACATCCAAAAGACCGAACAGTTGTTTCCTCGAGAGATACGACTCGAGTCAAACTCATTACCCTACAGTTACCTCGTACACTTGCGAGCAAACTGACGGGTTTAAATTAATTTATTAAAAAGGGGTGCACAAAAGTTTGAGTCACCCATTAACCTTATTCTGCAAATAATGCCACAATCTATCAAATTCCATAACAATCAGCTTGCAGCCTCCTTCTAAAATATACTATTATGACAAGCATACAATTCACATCTCTAATTAACCCACTTTCCTGGTAAATAATGAGAATCATTAAACCCATACCAAGTCAACCCATCAGACAAAATCAATCAAGAGGTTCCATGAATCACATATACAAACACCATCATACGCCATTATATAAAGAGAGAAATCAACATCCAAATCTCATGCGAAAATAAATTTCGGGATCAATACACCAAACATCTACTATCAATAAAAGTACACCAAATTTATATATATTAAACCCCAAATAATAGTAACACCGAAAAGGTAACTCCCTCAATAAATAGCATAATACTAAATAATCAATATCACATACCAAATAGTCCATATCACACGTCTCTAAAATTAAGCAGATGATATCTCAACAGGTAATAAACCATCACTCCAAAAACTTTATTATAAATACTCCACTCACCACAACAGGCGCGTGATGGAGCAAATCCATAAATCTCATCATGACAAAACTTAGAAAAATATTATTTATGCAAAGAACCCATGTGAGAATTTGTGGCTTGCATGAAGTTGTTTGAACCATTGTAATTATAATCTCTTCCATACAATTTATTTTTCAAAATTCTTAATCAACACATAATAAATATATCAGCTCTACTCTATCTTACCAGTTCCAATAAACCTCCCGATATACCAACAATTGGACAAAATAACTTGATACGCACAAGTACAGTACACACGTATTTTTTTTTTTCCTTTTTAAACCAACACATATCCACATATTCCATTAAGATATTCAATTAAGCCATAAAGAACCACCTAATCAGATGCCAATTCTCGATAATAAATCAAATAATCCGATTTACCATAACTAACCATATAGATCATATAATCATACCATACCATTATCCTTTAAATACATCTAAAAGAACATAAATACTTATCTCAATTTTTGTTGCGTTCGGTTGATACGCAACCTCATCATCTTAGACTCCGAGCAACAAAGTAAATCGACCTTGAATATTTTGACACGCGACCTCATCGTGTTTGTTTGTATTGATAATTCCCGGGTTATATTCCATGCATATAGGGTAACCTTTAAAAACCAAGATTAAAAATAATACAAACTAAACAAATAGACCTGCACTCAGTCCGTTAGTATATGACCATAAATATAATCAATAAGTAAAACGCAAGCATCACAACCCTTACTCGTGCTCACAGATCTTCAAAACCTGATCTATACCACTATTCATATTTATCCACTATAAATCGTACACATTATATCCAAAATTCAACCTCATCCAATCGAATTGGTTGCGCATAATTTAATTTTTAAAAAAAAATTAGACAAACAGTTTACGGAAAACAGGATCATCTCTGTTTAAAATTCATTATAAAATATTTCCGATCTCAAATTCAAATCTCCCCCATTCATATTTAACATCAATATGTTTAGAATAACATATCCAATTTTCGACTTGACCCAACGGTTATATTATGCACAATCGTATTTTGAGAAACGCTGCGCAGAATTTTCCGAAAATAAATTCTGCTTCACTCGAAAATTAATATATATTTCCTCGGACCTCAAATCCGATCTCCACGTTCAAAATGTAATTCAAAAGGTCCTTGAGGTTGTGTAAAGTTTTTAACACAATCCAACGGTTGAAACGATAGAAAATAATTTTTCAAATTCATAGCGCATTCAAATTTTAGACTTACGAAAATTGTGTACCTCACGTCTTTCGCTCAAGGACTCGATGTCCCTCTTTCCCACAGACAGCGCCAATTTGATAAGTCCAAAAAGTTGGGTTACTAAATATATAGGGTACTAACCTCAAAATAGTGATCAGCGACCTGAAGTAGATCTCGAATACGTCACAGCGACCTGTCAAGCCTTCAACGAACCTCCTAGCGACCTCGCTGGTCCTGCAAAACAGCACCTTCAGACGGGTCGGTGATCAGACTCGTGAAGGTCCTCTGATGCTTAAGTCAAAAGCAAATTTAAAACACTCAATACTTCTCTTGAATAATATAAGATGCGATTATGATACGATGATAAATAATGAGAGGTATGCACCTCCTTTATAGAGACAAGAGAAGTCCTCCCCAAGCCAGTGTTACCTTCTCCCACCATAATTCCATAAATACCACAACTGTCTTAAAATTAGGATTCCTCCCACATGTTAAGTTTTCATAAACAATAAATCTCTCATTAAATTAAATTATCAGAATAGGCCTGGGCCTGTTATTCTTTCCAAATAATCCACCAAAACACCATAAATCACTCATATTAAGCCCACAAACTAAATATTCACAAATCCCATAACCGAGCTTAAACACCGCACAAAACATAAGAGGTCGCGACCCTATATGAGAACTCATCCCATACTACAGGTCGCTACTCTATAAAACCAGCTCGCTCACTCTTCCACTGAAACCATTTAGCTCGCCCACCTCCCAGAGGAACACCCTCTCCAGGAAATGAGGTCGCTTAACATAATTACACTCATATATCAAATAATATTACGTACGGACATTTTAATTACACTCATACATAATTTTAATTAGTTAATAAATGTTATCTAAACTTCAAATTTTAATATTCTCCTTTTTAATTAACTTTCAATGCTTAGAGTTTTTCGTATTTCCACATTTAACTTCGACATTCAAAAGTTAAAATCTCCTACTGAATTAAAATAATTGTAGTAAAAATATACTATCTATGACATCGTTTCTTTCTCTCTCTCTTTGGCATTTCTCAATATTTAAAAGTTAAGGTTAAGAACCGAATAAACCCTTGAGGTCAAGGTTAAAAAATTTCAGACTCTTGAACCGCTAGTTGTGCGACTAGGTTTATTGGTTCATGTATCAATTTATGCGGAACTATGGGTGTGTACGATTCTGTTCAATATGTGGGTTTGAAATCTCCATAACGTATCACAAATATTTTTGATTTGGTTTGGAGAGAAGTTCAATATCAACTGTGTTTTTTTTTTTTTTTTTTGAATCTAATATGATTTGATTTGATTTTTGGTACACTTTGATATTCTCCCAAAAGTTCTAATAATGAATTAAAATTGTTAAGTTATTATAAATTTTACTTGTTAAAATATACCAAACAAATAAATATAAACTCTTACTATGAATTACTGTGTAACACACCAAATAATAATAAAATAATTTTGGTAAAATAACTGACCTAAATTCACAATGCAACTACCAAAATTGTACAAACTGGCAGCTCGACGACAAAAATACTAAATATTATAAGTTCTGAAGTCGGGTCACTTTTGAGTCGAAAGTTTGCTTACTGGTGTCTCTCCTATTTCAATATTTGTAAATCTTATTAAAAACGTAGAATGAGTTAAAAGCGCTCAATCGGGGTTTTAAAAGTCACAGCATTAAGTTAAAAAAAAATAAAAAATTGAGTTTTATAAAGTTTGAGCAAAATATGTATATTTATTTAACAAAAGAAATGTTTAGCCTTTGTAAAATATAAGTTGGTGTCAAAAGTATCTCACGTATGCTATAAATGTATATTTAGTCGACAAAAAGATGAAAACTCACAATAAACAACAAGCACTTGTGAATTCCAGATTCACATACTCGAATGACCGACACCTTGATACGAGACTCTAGAGGTGACCCCAGCTCCGTGCATAACACATAACTCGATTGTGGTTGGAGGGCTCTCGCATGTAAAACTTAGTTCCAAACCAGGTTCAACAATCAAATAAACGTATAGTCAACGTTGATCAGACACCAAACCCTTTTTACGTTCTTCAATGACCATAAAAGGTAACACGCCAATATAGGTCGAAGCCTCAAGCTACCTTACGTCTCCCGAATGGCTCAACGTCCCTTTCGTGATGGGACAGTAAATCATCATATTTTGGAATATTCTAAATCTATGACCCATTCCTGCCGACAACTCAAACCCAACCAGAAGATGGGAATAGACCATGCATAGTGAAACAATAACCACAGACAACCTACTCGATATATTTCCTAACATATGCAATCCACAAAAAATCACAACTCAAGACAGACCAATAAATATTTTCCAAAATATCACAAAATATGAATCTTACAACAAATGACAAAATTCTTAACAATTCAAAGATATGGATAATGATTCTACGATAAATAATAAGATTCATTTTCTTTCATTTTAACAAGTCACGTAATAATCTCAAAATTTCATATAGTCAAAGAAAACAAGAACATGTATTTTGATGAGTATGCAATGAAAATAGTTTTCTTTGTTACTATTTGTAAATCCAAATTAAATCATTTTACCCACCTACATTGAAGGTTCTTATGAGAATTAGTGCATCACCAATGTAGCTTCAAGAGATTCCCGATCTATTATGCACCGTGGCTCGATACTCTAAATGAAAGTCCATATAATCTCTTAAAATATAATAATTATAGAAGGTGTAAATATGTAAAATAAAGTACTATCTACAATTATAGAACAATTAGAAGTGAAAATAATATCCTTGAACGAGTAACATGATAATAAGAATGTTTATGTCTTGAAACTCTAAATTTGAAATTCAAGGATAAAATTATAATTTAAATACGCCTTGCGTAAGATAATGTCGTAATGAAGTTATGGTTCAAGTTTGAAGTTATTAGAAAGTCGTGTCACCCATTTTGTCTCGAAAATAAGAAAAGTGTGAGTTTTTGAAAAAAATAATAAAGTAATCGGGCCAAATCGAAATTTTAAGGACTTTTAAAAGTTCATGGCGTCAATCAGACATTTCAAGGAATTAGATTTGGGATCAATTCAAAATAAATCAAATTCAATTTGTGGGGACTAAATTAAAAATTGTTTGTGTCAAACTGAAATTTTCAAAAATTATAATTAGATCCAAAATCACATTTAATTTCCAAAAGTCAACCACTAAACTTCTAACCCATTTAATTTCCACCCCTAAACTCCCTACCGACATCCACCATCACTCTCCACCCCTTATAGCTGACCAAAAGCCTCGCTAGACAACACCTGCTCAGTCCAAGATTGATTCTGGTCAACACTATTCGGGAATACCACTACAAAAAATAGGATTTTACCAAGGGAAAAGACCCTCAATAATCAATTTAACGAGGGCGAAACTGAGGGAAAGCTCCCCTTGTAAAATCCTCCTCGGTAAAAAATTTCAAAATGAAATATGTCTTTGGTAAATTTTTCGAGGGACTTACCGAAGGTTCATTTTTTCAGTAAGTTACAGGGCCTTGTATCTAATTGCCCTTGGAAAAAAGGGAGGGAGACTTACCAATCACACATGATACTTGCTCTTCATTATTTTCTCTCACCAATCAGTTCAATCTGTCTTTATTAAAATAAATTATCTAATCACGAATCATTGTTACACATATTATATAAATTTTACTATTAATTCACTCATTACCCCTATATATTAAAGTAAAACCTTTCTAACCTTTGTGTCAGTTTCGTATGAGCTTAGTGCACCCGAGAACAAAGAAGAGATAGAAATCAAAATCTAAAAATTCACAAAATACATACGTACTAAGATAATCATATTACAATCACATTCTCAAACTTTCCAGATATGTGGACAGTACAATTTAGAATTTAGTATCAAACTGTTTATTTGACACTAAATCTCAAATGGGTCTAAAACAAAGTGTTGAGGTAAAAAATAAAAAAATATAATCGATCCATCGGTATAATTCTACAATACGTTATTGGAGGGACAAAACCTCTCATCTAGCGTTATACACCACGTCTTCACCGACATATACAACATGTATATATTATTCACAAATCATAGCATATATATTAATTAAACACAACATTCATTTGGCGATCACCACGACATTTCAACCCCCCACCCCCCCCCACCCCCCCACACACACACATTTTAAGATTTTCTTTAAACCACCATCACATTTTAAGAAATTTTAAATTCGTTGTTCGAGGAATGAAACCTCCCGGTCGTCGCCGTACAACACGTCATCACCGACGTATACACCAACAAAACACAACACCAACCAATCAAAACATGCATAATTTCTCAAAATATTCCCCTATTAAACCCCAAACTAGCCCAATTTTCGAGATCAAATCCAAATGGCTAAATAATTACAATTCAACACTGGTTTTTTGAAATATTCCCCAATTATACCCCAAACTAACACTAGTTTTTGAAAGCAAACTCAAATATCCATATAATTATAATTCAATCCTAATTTTTGAATTAATTACTAATTAAGCCTAATAATATTTTTGAAGTCAAACCCAAATATCTAAGTAATTACAATTCAATCCTAATTATTCAAAATATAACCTAATTAAACCCGAAACCAACCCTAATTTTTTAAATCAAATCTAAATATCTGAATAATTATAATTCAGCTCTATTTTTTCAAAAAATTTTCCAATTAAACCCCAAACAAGCCCTAATGTTCAAAATCAACCCAAAATATCTAAATAATTCAACTATAATTTCGCAAATTAATTGCTAATTAAGCCCAATAATAATCAATATTTTTGAAATATATATATAATTATATATCAAAATAATTAATTAAATATTTAAACGGAAAAAATCATGTGGTGTGTGCCTACGGTGGTAGCTAGCTGCTGGTGGTGGAGCGGTGGTGGCGGTTGTGTTAAGCTGTGGCGGATGGAGAGCATGGCGAGCTCGGGCGGTCGCCCTAGCTGAGTTCGTTAGATTCTTTGCTAATTAGAATTTCACCCTACCTGAATTTTTGAAATACACCATGAATCATATTGTTGCTGCTGTGAAAATCTGAGGAAGAAGCAGCAAAAAACATAAATTGGGTTTAGTTTGGGCTAATCTTATTTAGGTTTTGTATTGGGCCTTTGTTTAATCAGTGGCCCACTAAAACATAAATTGCATCAGTCCATGACCCAATTGCCATATTTATTTTTGACTCAAACAATGACCTTGTGGCCTTTTACTTTCAATGCTCCTGGTAGCCAAATCTCAATAGACGGACGACTTCTCATCGATCGTGAGTGGAATTGATAGGCCATAGTCGAATTATATAGCAATGCAGCAAGTTATTTTCCAAAAGAAAAAGAGTTATTTTTCCAAAAAAAAAAAAAGTTAGTAGTGAGTGAGGCAGATTAAAATTGTACCAAGTAACTTTTTTATTATTTATCTATTTTGATTTATATTAAATTATATGTTCATGTTATTAATTTTCTCTTCTTATCGGTGCATTTACATAATTCCAAAAAAAAATGTAATATTTTTTGATTAATACGTCTGGTCAACGATCAATAGTTAATGGTGATCGTCGGTGAAAATAAATATCGCCCTAACTGAGATTTAGTCCTGGATCCGCCACTGATTATCACCTCAATTTAATGTCACTCTAAGTTTCAAATTATCTAGTGTTTGGAATATTCGTTGAAATTTTGAATATATTAAAATTTAGCATTTGTTTGATTTTTCTTTTTTTAACATTAAACATGTGTTCAAAATATCCAATGTTTGGAAATTTTATACTAATACTCCAAAATTTAAAACAAGGGTGGATTTTTAAAATTTTGAGATATATGAATTCACTTGATTTTTGACATTCCCTTTTTATGTTTAATATAACATTATATGCTTGGTGTGTCCCAGGAATGAGCTTAATAAATTCAGGATATCCCAAAAGAATTAATATATGCTATGTGGGTCCAAGGAATGAGTTTTAATAAATTCAGTAGGAATATTCTTGAGAATAGTTTAATATTTACTTATATTTTAAAAGAAACTCCTGATTTTATCAAATATTTTTAAAATTATAATCCTTAACTTCTTTAATATTACAAACACTCCCAATTTTTTTGTTTTAATTTACATCCCTTATTATTATTGCTATATAAAAAATTAGTTCCTTGATCATGTCTATCTTAGACTACCATCAGAGGACGATGAGGATTATTATTGTGATAAGTGTGCAGGCGGCATGATTTAGACATGGAAAGATTCTATACTGAAGATAATATTGGGTATATTGCCCGCTGAATTAAACAGTAATATGGTTCTCAACACGCGGCATGATTTAGGGACGTGGAAAGATTCTATACTGAAGATAATATTGGTATACTGCCGCTGAATTAAACAGTAATATCAGGATATTGGCCGTTCCCACTGACGTAGAAAGAAATAGTGGAAATATTCTATAGTGAAGATAATATTGGTATACTGCTCGCTGAATTAAAATGGTTCTCAACATCAGGATATTGGTCGTGCCCACTGACGTAGAAAGAAATAGTGTATAGTACTATATTTTTACCAATGGTCTATGGTAGTATTCATTATGAACTATATTATTTAGCCAGTATTAGAATATTCGAAAGCTTAGACCAGTGTCTAAATGTAGTAAATTATGAACTATATTATTTAGCCCACTATTAGAATATTCGAAAGCTTAGACCAGTGTCTAATGTAGTAAATTATGAACTATATTATTTAGCCACTAGCCACTATTAGAATATTCGAAAGGCTTAAGACCAGTGTCTAATGTAGTAAATTATGAACTATATTATTTAGCCACTATTAGAATATTCGAAAGCTTTAGACCAGTGTCTAATGTAGTAAATATGGTACGTAGGAATCACATTGTAAGTTCAGGCGACCGCTTTATGAAAATGTTCCGATAGCCACTCGTATCTATCTGTCTCCGAAAATATCACAGCGATCATCCTCAGCCTGCTGCTTTTTTCATCAGATATGGTCGCTTTATGAAATGTTCTGATAGCCACTCGTATCTATCTGTCTCCGAAAACATCACAGCGATCATCCTAAGCCTGCAGATATGGTCTCAGTGGAATCATAGTAACTTGGTTTAGCAGTTGCTAGACTTAACATCCCCATCTGCATTGCTTCCATCCCCATCTGCATTGCTTCCAGACTGCTCCCGCATATGTTTGAAGTGGGCCATAATCACTACGAAACCTGAGTCTTGTTCATATCCGTAATTTCAAACGCACCGACATGTATTTAGTCACATTCACCAATACCCATGGTCACCAAATTCAAAGGAACCGGTGCTTAACATCCCCATCTGCATTGCTTCCAGACTGCTCCCGCATATGTTTGAAGTGGGCCATAATCACTACGAAACTTGAGTCTTGTTCATATCCGCAATTTCAAACGCACCGACATGTATCTAGTCACATTCACCAATACCCATGGTCACCAAATTCAAAGGAACCATGGGTATTGGTGAATGTGACTAGATAAATGTCGGTGCGTCTGAAATTGCGGATATGAACTATGGACTGATAAGCCTCAGGTTTCGTAATGATTATGGCCAAACTTCAAACATATACGGGGAGCAGCAGTCTGGAAGCAATGCAGATGGGGATGTTTAAGTCTGGCAACTGCCGTCAGAGATCTAAGCCAAGTTACTATGATTCTACGGGAGACCATAAAGCAGGTGATGTTTTCGGAGACAGATAGATACGAATGGCTATCGGAACATTTCATAAGGAGTCGACTGACTTACACTGTGATTCCTATGTACATGTTTACTACATTACACACTAGTCTAAGCTTTCGAAGATTCTAAAATAGCGGCTAAATAATATAGTTCATATCCGCAAATTGAATACTACCCATAGGTCATTGCTAAAATATAACACTAAGGCAATATCCTGATGTTGACAACCTGTTTATTCAGGTGTATAACAATATTATCTTCAATATAAAATCGGGCAATATCTCAGTATAGAATCCTTTCCACGCCTAAATAATGACGTAAGTTATTGATGACTTCTATATATCTCCCTGCACACTTATCACAATAATAATCCTTATCTTCCACTAATGATACTCTAAAATAGCCATGATGCTCACTGACATATATATGCACCAAAATCAAGAAAATAGGACTAATTTTTATATAATAATAATAAGAGATGTAAATTAAAACAAAAAAATTGGAAATGTCTGTAATATTAAGGAAGTTAAGGAATATAATTGTAAAAATATTTGATAAAATCAGGAATTTCTTCTAAAATATAAGTAAATACTAAACTTATTAGATCACTACAAAAAAATCCGGCAATGCTGACGGCCAAATCCGTCAAGATTCCGTCAGTATAGGGAATACTGACGGCCTCCTGACGAATAATGGCCGTCAGGATTCCAGTATACTGACGGCTTTAACGTACCCGTCAGAAATACTGACGGCCTGCTGACGGGCATCGGCCGTCAGTAATACTTCCCATCAGTATTTCCCCCCAATAATTTTACGAGAAGGAAGAGAAAGATACCTAGGTCAGGGCAAAAGATGGAGATAAGGAACCGGCGATACCGCTCGACGGCGTCGAATTCGACTACCACCCGTCTCGAGGGCCTCCAGTTCGACACCACCGACTCCATGGACTCCAACTCGACCCGACGACCACCGTCCGCCGC
>BMAC01000372.1:507255-541216 GCA_014905375.1 Phtheirospermum japonicum
TGTACAAATCCCGCGTAACACGAGAGGAACATAGAAAGTGTTTGTAAATAAGTTTTTCATAATTAGAGTTGAACAATTTATGGCATGATTTTAATATATTTTTTGAGAATGTATAATTAGTATTTATTTTTACAAGTCCTGTGACATGCACAGGTGTTACACTAGTCATATAATAATACACTATCATCCACTTTTCAAACATGATTTAACATCAAATACAATATAAAAATACATTAGCATTCAATTTCCATACATGATTTGACATTTACAATAAAAAGTAAAGGATCTTGAATCATATAACAAACAAACATTCATATTATTTATATAATTTCGAATACTGAAGATTATGAATACCATGATTTAGAATTCCAACAAATTCTAATCCAAACAATATAGATAAGCGGTCGATGAAATTCGTTAACCCGTTAACCGCAGCGTAAGGCCTAAGCGTTGGGTTATGGTGATTGGCATCACCTAATCGAGCTTATTAGAACATTAATATAAAGCATGATTATCATCGTGGTGTATATAAATTATATATAAGAGTAAGTTTTATTTTACCCTCATGTATTGTTTATCTTACGTTATATACCTTGTTTTATCATCAAAACTGCAAAATTCCCTTCTAAATTGTGGACGAACATACATAAATGCAATGTTAAATTGCATATTAATTATGTCTTCGGCATAATTAAATCTCAACTGATTTAATATTTCTATATTATAATTTAGTGTAATTCTATCAAACAAATAAGTCTAAATCTGGATCTAGAATGGATAAAGTAGGAAAATACAATTTTAAAAGCATAGAGAAATAAAATAGAAAAAAACAAAAAAACCCATAGAGAAATGACCTTGATTTCTAAATGATGCGACCAAAAAGATTGATGTTTCAAGAATAGGGTCCGTCCCAGAAAGAATGTTCCTTTCGATAAATGATGTCGCTTACCATAATTACCATGATTACCACAATTACCATAAATACCTGCATGTAGCCAGCATGGACATTTTAGGTCATATCAGCTAGTCCTCCATATTCTGGTTGATTGAGGCACGAAATCAGGTAGAATAAGAATACGTCGCCCGAACATCATCCATCCTCCACGTGGATTAGACCACACTTACTGAAATAATTTTAGGAACCATTATACTAGATCGCCATTATCACACGAGAGACCTCTATTCTCAAACTAGCTCGCTCCCCTTACTACCCTCCCCTCAGAAATACTGCTCCTTCTAAGGGAAGAGGTCGCTCATAAATCACCCTCAAGATGTACATTATCGACCTGAAACACACATACATAGGAGCCATTCATTCTCGACCTGAGATTGTTTCCTTTGCACAATTGATAGGCGATAAATTGTATGGTAATTAATGGTTTAAAAACTATATTTTTATGTGCTTCATTTTGTTATATATATTTATTTCTCGCATATTTAATCTTATGATTGGACGAGCACCAACTGTATATTTTTCATCTATTTTACGATGTTTAGTGCTCAATTGATGTGATGATGATCGTCGAATGGGTCGTAGATTGATTCCGGCGGAAAGGGAGCTTAGCGGTTAGGAGTTACTACGAAGATATAGAGATACCTAAATAATATGTATGAAAAATCTAACAATAATGAAAGAAAAGGGAATAAAAAAGGTTTGAGACTCACAATAATGTTAGTCGGGTAACTGAAGTAGTGGTGGCGGTCTGGCGAAGCCGTCGAAGAGAGATGGTGATAGAATGGTGGAGGCGGAGTGCTCAATTTAGGGATTAACAATTGCAACTATGAACGAGAAAATAAAATTGGGTCTTGAGAGTTCGAGAATCGGGATTTTATCAAGAGGCCGACCGTGTAAGCGAACTGGTGGAGGTTGAACGGTGGAGGTGGACCGGTGGAAGCGGAGGCAGAATGGTGAGGGATCAATTTACGGAGTAGGGATTGAAAACTTACGACTGCGAGGTTGGGACTTGGGTTGGAATTAGGGCAATTGCTATCTATATATATTTCCATGTTTATATTGGATAATATGGATCGATAAGATCGGATAATTAGAAACTTAGAAATAATCTAAACCTTTATATCGGATAATATGGATTTTCATATCGGCTGCGAGGTTGGGACTCGGGTTCCAATGAGAGCTTTGCCTTTGTGAAAATTAGAAACTAATCTAAACCTTTAGATCGGATAATATGGATTGATAAGATCGAATGAGATAAATTTCGCTAGTTTATAAAATAGTAACGCGGTACAATATAAAAAGCATTACAAATGAACTTTAAAAGAACAACGATTCTAATTAAAAAAAAAACTAAATTTGGTCTAAAACTCAATGTCACGTAGGCATATTCAAAATTTTGAAAAAAAAAACTCAAATACTTAAAACACCATACTAACCTAATCGTTTACTATTTGTTTTAGATGAGAAATATACCAAAGTAATCGTCTTTGCATTATCTACAATTTAAGATATATATTGCATGTGAAAAATGTAAGAAAAAAAATCATTATTTGATTAAAAATTCTAAACGATACTTGCAACGTAGATGACTAAATATTAAAATCATTTGGTTAAAAAGTAGCATTACATTACTTATTAATTAGCATTGTGCATTGATTAGCAATACATATTATTGAGTTTAAATAAGTAAAACAATAGAAATAATTTCCTCCATTCATTTAATAAAATCCAATGGTTATGATTGATTTTAGTTTTCACACATGACAATATATTGAGTTAAATAAATAAAATACTCACTCCATCCCAAAATGATAGTCCTGCGGTTGATTTCACACAAATTAAGAAATGAGTAGTTTATATAGTTAAGTCATTAATTTATTTGATGTTTTCCAATTATACCCTTCTTTAATTTATTAATGTCAATTAATGGTTATAGAAATTAGTATTGAAATTAGTATATTTGTTATTGGAATAGTAAGATTTTACATTGTAATTATCAATTTTCAATTTACCATGTAGAAAACTAGTATTTCAAAAATATTAATCAAGGGTATGTGTGGAAATAAAAATTTAATGATATGTTAAATATAGTAACTGGAGTATCTTTTTGGGATGGACGAAAATGGAGTACTCGACTATATTTGTGGGACGGAGAGAATAATAGAAATAATCTCATTCAGCCATTTAATGAGAGCAAATAGTTAGAATTGATTTCTAGTTCTCACAAATAGTAATGATTCCCATAAGAACACTCAAACCTGCCTCGTTCTCTTGACAGGGTGACTCCGCCCCGACCCAATCTCTTGACGGGGCAGGTCCATCTGCCCTAAAATGTCTCGGGTCGAGGCCATATTATCAGGTTTAATTAAATAATAATATAAATTTAAATCAAAATTAAATAAATATGGTAGTTTCAAAAAGTTTTAAGAAAATCTGGCGGGACGCGGTTGCCAAAAGCGTCCCGTCTACCGGGACGCTATTCACAAAATCGTCCCGAACCAAATTTCCTCCCCCAAAGGTTTTTGGGCCAAAATGAAAAAAAAAAAAAATGACCCTTTGGGTCGGGACGCTTTTGGCATCCGCGTCCCGGTAGAAATTGCAAAAAAAAAAAAAAAAACGGGGTCGGGACGCCTTTGTGAATGGCGCCCGGGCATTTTTGCAATAAAAAAAACTTCATATTTATGTCCTTTTAGATGTAATGCATTTTCGTTTACTTTCATGATTATAACAGAATAAGGATAATTAGGGTTGGGAAATTTTAAAAATATAAATTGAAGGATTGAAATATTTTAAAAAACATAAAATATGTTTTTTGCAATACGGATATAAGACAAAATCAAATCTTATAAGGTATCCTAATGTGTGTAACTCCTTTGATTTCAATTCCATCAAATTATAATAGAATTCTGTAGAACTTTATGCTATGAAATTATGTAGATATTAATAGATTTTAGTGGAATTTGTTAAATATTCTTGAATTTTAACATTATGAATTTTTATACAATTATCATAGTTTTTAAAGTAAGAATTAACACATTTTAGGAGGATGCACAATAATATTATCTATTTTTTGTATTTTTTTATTTATAAAATACGACATAACTTAGAAATAATTTAATTTGATTTTTTTCTCTAAGTTCATACAATTAATTTTAAAAATATTTAAAAAAGATATATCTTATAACTTGTTATTAGTTCTAAGTTTATAAACTATGTAATAGTGTTATCTTCTCTTATTTAGTTTTTATTACAAGCTGGATGTACATTCCTACTCAATGAAAAAGAAATAATTTTAAAAAAAAGCTATTATGTCGATAAAAACATACATACAAAAAAAAAACAAAACAAAACAAAATAAAAAAAGTTAATAATAATACCCCATCATACTTTACCGGCACCATAATCCCCCCACTCGCATTTACAAACATAAATTTGTTAATCTAAAAGGACTAAATTTAATCTAATGGACATAAATAAGACCGTTTTTTTTATTGCAAAAACGCCCCGGACGCCATTCACAAAGGCGTCCCGACCCGTATTTTTTTTTACCATTTCTACTGGGACGCGGATGCCAAAAGCATCCCGACCCAAAGTGTAATTTTATTTTTTATTTTGGCCCCAAAAACTTTGGGGGAGGAAATTTGGGTTCGGGACGCGTTTGTGAATAGCGTCCCGATGGGCCCAGATTTTTTTTAAAACTTTTTGAAAGTACCTTAATTTTTTAATTTTGATTTAAATTTATATTATTTATTTAATTAAACCATATTATCATCTCGTGTTGTCTATCTTAACATCTATATGATGAAATAGAAAACAAATAAGAAAGGCTATGGAGTTTATTATTGGGCTCAACGTTTGAGCCTAACATACGGTCCAATAATAGGCAAGGTTTCAATTCAATTTTACAAATAGTCAACAAAAATATGATGATTATTTTATTCCAGTATGAATGAAAACGAAAAAAAATAAAATATTCGTATATATATATTCGAATCCAAAATTACTGTAATCAAACGTTACTATTGAAACGAATTTTTTTTTATATAACAGAGTTCAGTAATAAATCTTATTTAAATAATTTTTGGATTAAATAAATGAGGCTGCGCATATTGAATACAGTTAAATTCATCAATTTAATATAATTATTAATCTGTTCTAATTTTGGTCATTCGGTTTATTTTGGATTAAAAAAATCTTCAGAACCGGATTGTAAAATATAGCGGGATATGGTTCGGATTCAGATTAATCGAGTGTCAACGAAAACTGTTTTTATTTCGGTACAATTCATTTGGGTTTTGGGTACGGTTCATAATCCCGGAGTCTCATAAGGCTTAAAAGTATTTAGCCCAATACTAGATGGCAAGTGTTTCATAAAGTTGAAAAGGCCCAATATCGCCGGTATTTAATGAGCCTGTTTCCAATCTGGGTTGATTTACAAAATTAATTGAAATAGCCCATTAAAATATGAGAATATATGGAAATGCGAAGCTGATCCCCCTGGGAAATGATGCCAATAGTCCAGTACCCTACTTTTTTTTGGAAGAATATGGGCCACACTAATTACCATATTGCAAATGTTGCAGAAAACTTAGGCCCAACTAAACATAATCTGCCTTCTGTTATTAGCTCCCATCTATGATACACGGACACTTCATTTTTGACCCCCGTGACGAGTCGGACACTTCGGCACTTCGCGGACGCGGACACGCGCCCAACACATGTCGGACGCGTGTCCTATTTTTTTTTCTTTTTTCTTTTTTTAATTTTTGATAGGAGACACGGCGGGGCATAGGGGACACGGCCCCGACACGTTTTTTTATTTTTTTTTCAAAAATTTTATTTTTTTTAATTTTTAATTTAATATTATTTTTTATTTTATTTGGGGTTTTATAAATTATTGAAAATGAGTTTGTAATTATTTTAGATGATTTATTAGAAATAAAAATTATTGTAATTTAATATTTATAAGAAATAAATATATTAATAATTATTTATATTATAAACGTGTACGAGCCGTGTCGTGTCCTATATTTTAAAAAATAAGCGTGTTTTCGTGTGCGAATCGTGCCGTGTCCCGTGTCCGTGTCGATGCAACTTAGGCTCTCATATTGCAAGTGTTGAAGAATGCGATCTGATTAGGTCTAAGTCAACCTTATCGTGGACAAGCCTATATCATTCAGTTTACTACTCCCTCCGACCCGTTTTATCTATCGCAATTTGATTTTTTTTAATCTTGTTCTATCTGTATATATTTTCAAAAGATAATCATTGTTATTTTTTATTTTTTCAATAAAAAGTAAATGTTACATTATTACTTTTACCTCTATCGTTATTACTTCACACTTTTAATTATTTTAAACAAAAGTATATTATGATCATTTGATACCTATAATTATAACACCAATCATTTTTTTTAATGTAAGTGAAACGGTCAACCGCGACAAATAGAATGAGATGGAAGTATCTTCGATCGAAAATCTATTGTTAAAAGATTATTTAAGCAAGTTTTGTAAAATTCATAGGTAAACTTTTTTTGTTGTCGCCTAATCGGTATATAAGTGGAAAGACGCAAGGTTTTGGATTTAAAGTTAGTTGAATATTACAAAAATTATTAAAAAAAACAACATGATCAAATGATTAATATTTCACAAATATTACTTTAAGAGCGTCTTATATAAAGACAATATTAAAGAACGATCATATTTTTGATCATATTTATTTTTATAGTGAACGTCATTTTTTTTATTGTGAAATTTAATTTTTCAAAACAACGTGAATAATTATTTTAAAAAATATTAAGTTATAAATTAAAAATATAATTTTTAATTTGAAAAATATAATAATCTTACATGAAATTATAAATAGTACGTTCACTTTGTATAAACAATTAATATTTTGCTAACTACTTGAAAGAATACGTTGACAAATTGGTTGAATACACTTTTTTCAACTCATTATCAAAATATATAATAAATAAAATAATAAAAAATTTAAATAAATATAAAATTGACCTTATTACAAATGGTGGTTCAAACTTATCTAGCCTTGAACATTAGAAAATTAAACAAAAGACTTTATTATTGAGTAAGTTTCTTTAATCAACTTCGTTCTTATGGATATTATCAAATACAGTCTAATAATATATTGGTTGTTTTTCGAAAAAGAACAACCGTATT
Organism: Phtheirospermum japonicum; assembly: GCA_014905375.1. Lineage (NCBI taxonomy): Eukaryota > Viridiplantae > Streptophyta > Magnoliopsida > Lamiales > Orobanchaceae > Phtheirospermum > Phtheirospermum japonicum. Next base: position 514,387 of record BMAC01000372.1, read on the forward strand.
GTTTTGGGTTCATTAACTTGACCAATTAATAATAATAATAATAATAATAATAATAATAATAAATTCAAAACTCCAGGACACTGCCAAATGAGTTGAATTGATTGGTGAAAGAATAAAATGAAAGATGTTGAATAAAGAGATTGTAAGAATCGATAGACGATAGTTGAGCGCCCTGGCAGTTAAGAACCCGACTTCTCGATCGAGATAACTTTAATTTTCCACTGAAAAATTATTATTTTTGCTTGATGAACAAATATTTTTCCTTTCAACTGTGTCAACCTTTTATTTTTAAGTGATGAAATGAAAATTTTAGTACTCTGTCCGTGCCTTACACTATAAGTCAATTTAATTTACCCAAGTTGTCGGTAAATATTAGTTAAAATTATTTTCGATAAATATTTACCGATAAAATGTAAAATTATCGATAAATTGCCGGTGATTTATCGGTAATTTGTTGATATAATTTGGGAAAAATAATATTTTTCACGCTGTGGAAACTGTATAATAACTCTAATTTTTCTTGCAGTGTTAAATATTGTGATAGTGATAGTTTTATATCTCCAAACGTGTCAATTTAAGTTCACTATATGATGGTCAGTTTTGAAGAAAATAGTTCTCATTTAAGAGACAGAATTGTCACTTTTAAGGCCAAACGGGACATATTGAGAGCCAAAATTGACATTTTTAAAATGATGATAATGATAGTGTTCATGAAAAATGTAGAAGCAAAATGACACTCTTAAGCCCAATAGCGACGGCACACATACAAATAAGGTCCAAATAACGATTTTTGTGTAAAATGTATAAATTAGAGAATAATTGCAACGCTCCACAATCTAATTTCATGTTGTTTACATGTTTAAGGTGCAACAATGACACTTTTAGAGGCGAATGTGTTAATATTTACGAAAAATCAATGACTTAAATTTAAAATGTAAAGTGATACAAATATATTTAACCCAAAATAACAATATTTAGAAAATAATTAAAAAAAATAATAGTTCAAATTTAAGAAGCAATGTGGCCAATTTAAGGCAAATAGTAAATCACAATATGCACATGCAAAATATATGCATTTTATTATATAACAAGACAACAAAGAAGCTTCATTTTTTTCCCATGGGTTTCAGCAATTATAGTTTAAGAGTTGGATTAAAAACATTGAAACATGCACCCCACCATAACCATTTGGAGGTAATTAATCCAAGATATCCGAAAACATTAAGAAAGATCGACTTCACAAATACAGCATAATTATAGATTTTAAAAACACAAGTAGCATAAAACTGATTAAAGACCAGATAATTATAAACCAACATAGGATTGATTTCTTAATAGGGAGACAAACCCACGTTGGCTGCACCAAGAAACCCATCTTTCATCAGAATATCATCTCCTTCCTACGAACCCAAAAAACAAACAAACATAAGCAAGCAAATAATTATCTTAAGAAAATAATAAGTGACATTTTCAAGTTTTTTTTTTTAATAATAAAATATAAATGGTTAAATCTAGGGTTTTGATAAGGTACCTGTTGGCACACATTTGGTTTCTTCACGGGCTGATCAGGCATGAGCCCGAAGTGAATGTGTGGGAAGTGGGCCCACTGTGAGCAACAAAACAAATGAATATTATTAAATAATATATGTAATAATTCCAATAAGATTCATAGTAATTTTGATATACGTCACCAAAAAAAATAATAAAAAAATAGCACGTAATAAAGTCATAACTGAATTGGGCATTGCCCAATTTGATAGCATCTAATTAACCCGTGTGTTTTTGGATATGAATATAAGTATATATTAATTTATTTCTTACATTCTTTGCAGCTGCACTAAAGGCTTCCCTGTGACTTATATCAGGGTTTCCAGCTTTGATACGTTGGATCTCCTCCCTGCAATTTAAATGTTGCTCCCAAATTGTCAATGTCGTAATTTTTCATAGATCTTTTTTCCAATAATTAAATGATAAAATAATCTCAGTTCATTTTTCATTGAATGAATTTATATATATGCATTAAAAGAAGCTGCAATAAAGCTGCAAGAACACGAATCTATGCATGCACATCTAGGGGGTGGGGTGGTAGGGTAGGATTTGTACGTACACAATTTCTTTAATTAATTAATTAATAATAATTATTATTGTTTTGACAATTTTATTAAAATTACATACTTGATGAAGCGGTTGTAGGCAGAGGGCACTCGCTGTCTTTTCTCCGGGGCTGAAAAATTAGAAAATAAAAAATGTGCAGAGAAAATATAAATCAAACAAACAATAAAACAAAAAACAGACAAACACAATAAATGATCACTTTGGCTGACTTTCTTTTTTGGAGTTTTGGGATTCACTATATCTTACTGTCACCCTCACATTTTTTCTCTAGCTCATAACTACTTCATCATTATCTAATGATTTTTTTTTCTTAATATCATGAATCCCAAGGGAGATGGGGTTAGGTTTTTTTTTTTTTTCTATATAAAAAATAAAGGACTAAATTTTTTATTTTAAAAACAAGGGAAAAACAAGATTTAGGGTTGGAAGGTTTTGAGAGAGACATTCACAAATAGGATACCAATTTATCACTGTTGATGAACAATGCGAAATGTTGAGACTTACTACATTAAAGTAAAAAAAAAAAAAAAAAAGGAGCTGTTTCAAATTCTTATTTGGTTAACATAATACTGTATATGAGAAAGTCTTATTTAAAGGTGACTAAAAAAATATTCGCACCCACTAGAAAGATGCACATATATTATGCTCATGTATAATTCAAGATCGGTAGATTAATTAATTAATTAAGAATTAATATCAACAAACTCACGTCTTTTAGCTGCTGGAGTCTTAGGAAGCTCATCGATATCTCGAACCGGTAAGAAGGACTCGTTTGGATTCTGCTGGTTGATCAGCATATTGGACGGCGAGTTCCTGATTTCCTCCTGTATTTAGAAATCAACACCCAAACAGCCCTTAAATTAAAAACCAAAAAAACCCTAAAAATAAAGGAATGTATACAATTTATTTAAAATTAAAAAACAAAAGATAGTTATATCATTATATGTAAAGAAAACTCAGAACCCGAATTAACCAAAAAAAAAACAGGTAGACAAATTGAAAATCAAACAGTAAGCAATTGTTTCCAAATTTGGAAACCCTAGTTCTACTCTATATGTGTGTATACCAGAAGAGTCTGGGGACCGAACAAGGAGTGGCCCAGATGAAGCTGATTGGCAGAAGGGAGGAGCAATCCACGCATGTTGACTGAGAGAAGGTTGGTGCAGTGCCCGCATCGCACCGTAACAGTCTTGAACAAGCTTGTGCAAGGGACACTTACCTAATTTAGACAGCAAGATTATTTTAACCTTAATTTAGAAAGAGAAATTAAGAAAAGAAGAAGAATATGGAACTTGGTAAAGGGACAAGGGGACTTATTTTCTTATAGAAGTAGAAATTCATATTTTTTGAAAAAATGTAATACTAAAAATTTGGAGAGGAAAGAAAAAGTGAGAGTGAATTAAGAATAATAAATGTGGTGTGAAAAAGAGTGATGTTGTTATACCACGAGGACAGTCTCACAATAGTGGCAATGGACGTAACAGAGCTGCTCCGAAGGTGATGATGAGAGGTGGTGGTGGTGGTGGTCCGGAGATGAGAAAGAAGATGAAGATGACATTTCTGTGTTTTTTATTTTTATTTTTCTCTTGGTGAGTGATTGATTTGATTGATTGATAGATTGACTTATCGAGGTATGTATATAGGGGAGGGCTGTGGGTTTTGACAGATTATTAACCACCTTGGATCTGATCTTCTCAAGGGTTTCTTTTTTGGGATTAGAGACAGAGAGGAGAGAGATGGGAATTTCTTTTTCTTTTCCATTCAATAATAATAATAATAATAATAATAATTATTATTATTTATTTATTATTAATATACCGGTGAGCAACCGAAGGTTTGAACAGATAAAAATGATATGCAAGATTGATTGAGATAAAATAAAAATGAGTTTTGATATTTGTGAAGATGGACAGACAAACTTGTTTCTTTTGCCCCTGAAATAGGTCGGTTGTGCGATGTCAATTACGTGCGGTGATTCTATTTTTTTTGGATTTTTTTCTTCACAATTTATGGTGATTTTTTTTTTCTTTGACTCTTATATTTTCAAAATGTTTCCTCAGATACACGAGTTTGATAAATTATCTCATACTTTCAGTTTTTCGAGGAGAACAATGGTCGAGAAAATTGTGTGTGCGAGATAAAAAAATTGGTGTTGGGGTTTTGGAATTGTTATCAGCGACGATTGGGGCTGGGATTTTGTATGGTGACTACGAAAAATGAAAAAAAAAAAAAAAACTACAGGCGGCGGCTTGAACGGTGCACCAGAGAGATGTGCACCTACTTCCAGTGCTCTGTTTCCAGCAGTTGTTGGTTTAGTTGGATTTCTCTAATTTTCTCGAATCATCACACAAAATATAATTCAAGCCCAACTGCCGCCGACTACACCTCTGAAACTTCAACTCTAATTATATCACCGCAAATATATTCGCTAACTTCTGTACTTCGTTCCGTCCGCCATCAGTCCCATTAGATTCATCTCATTTTTTCAAGATACCACAAAAAATTTCAACCCAAATTGCCACCAATAACTCCTCCAATACCTCGACACTAACTTTTATGTCGGTCAACAGCTTTTTCGATCATTTTTTTGGAGGCAATTCTTCATACTCATGTATTTCAAGAGACACATATATGCAAAGGAAAAAATATATCATAGAGTATGAGACTTAAAATAACTTGTGGTGTTTTTTGAAGCAAGTATTTGCAATTTTAGTAAAAAGTCATACATTTAAAACAAGTTATACATTATTTTGAAAATTATGAATACTTGTTTGAAAAGTATAATTATCGCATGTAAAGATTACGTGGCAGTGACAGTCACACGATAAATCTTAGTTAAATAAATTAAAGAGTTGAGGTGAGACAAAACTCGAACCATGTGCCATACCATCTCATCTCGAGCGAGTTCACTAACTTGGTAAAGACTAGAGAGATATGGAAGTTGATATGTTTACTCGGTTATCGATTAGATTTCATTATTCACTGAGTCTCGTGCAATCAGCGACGAATACAACAACTTTTTATAATTGGGGCACAAACAAAAATACAAAACATAATCTAAATCAAATTTTATTATAAAGCAAAAAAAAAATCTAGAATTTTTAATAAATTATGGAGGCGATTAATATTTTTATGAAAAAATATATAAATATCCAATATATATATATATATATATATATATATATATATATATATTGGATATATATATATATATATATAGAGAGAGAGAGAGAGAATGGTTCACATGAGAAACCATTGCCCTATTTAAGAACTAGTAACCATTTTTTGTCCAGTAGATCTTATTAAATGGATGAATGAGATTATTTTTATTATTATTTTATTTATCCCAATCCATTGCCTTGTGTAAGAACTAGACTCAGTTCTGATCTTATTAAATGGATGAATGAGATTATTTTTATTATTATTTTATTTATCCCAATCCATTGCCTTGTGTAAGAACTAGACTCAGTTCTGATCTTATTAAATGGATGAATGAGATTATTTCTATTATTTTATTTATTTATCCCAATCCATTGCCTTGTGTAAGAACAAGACTCGATTCTCACTATGTCATTAAGTGGATGAAGGAGATTACTTTATATTATTTTAACTCAATAATATGCATTGCTAATTAATAATACGTGGTGCTAATTAATGAACAATGCAGTGCTATTCTTTCAGATAAGTGATGTTGATATTTAGTCATCTACGTTGCTAGTATCGTCTAGATTTTTAAACTAATAATGATTTTTTTTTCTTATACATTTTCATATGCAATATGTATCTTAAATCGTAGATAATACAAGACGATTAATTTGATATATTTTTCATCTACAACGAATAACAAACGAGTGTATGTTGTTTTAAATAATTGAGTTTTTTTTTTATTTTGAATTTGCATGTGTGACATTGACTTTTAGACCAAATTTGAAGTGTGTTATTTACAAAAAAAAAAAATAGAATCACAGTACTTTTATAGTGTATTTGCAGTGCTTTTTATAATACCTTTACAATGATTTTTATACCGTGCGACGATAATATTTTATATACCAACAAAATTTATTTCATTCGATCTTATTATCCATCCATGATTCCTAACCCATGTTATATAATTGCACAATGTTTTACATTATACTAAATTAATTATATTTAATAAATATAATGTTTTGTCAATGTGCCAAATTGGCCATTCGCTTTTTGAAAAATGTACTTTAGCTCTAAGAAATAGCTTTTTCTTTAAACCATTTTGACCAAATATCATATAATTCACACTTAAGTCACTTAGGCTCACATTGCCTTTATTCTTTTTGAAAGTATTATAATTATTATACTTTTAACTTACTCTGAACTTTTTATTACACCACTAAACTATTACACAAGTTTTCGTAATATTTTTTATTCACATGACTCTAAGTCTAACTACCAATAAGTATTTTATTATTTTTTATTAATTAATTTTAATAATTACATTTTAATATCCATTCACAGTCTCAAAATTCTATTTTAAATGAATTTTAATCACCATTTCCTCTCATTTTCAAATTTTCAAAACATATTTCTTAGATCCGAGAAATGCATGTATCTAGCCCGACAAAACAATTCAACTCAAAAATAAGTAGGGCTTAAAAATACTTTTCCCTATGGCCAAATGACCAAGGAACCGCGCTCCGATATAAATTTATTTATATGAAGATTGCTACCACTCAATGTCTTACCCGGGCTGTAGCCCGGTGGCTTGGTGTATATTAAGGTTAATTATTAATTCTTTCATGCTTCAAGCATAAATTAGCCCGGTAGTATTTTACTTTTTTTTTATTAATAAGACAGCTTACTAAGCTCACTCCAATTCACATTATTAGTTAATTAAAAATTAATTTAGCCCAATAAAGAAAACAAAAAAACGAGAGATACAGACAGGTGAAGAGGAAGACGAAAAAAAATCGAATAAAGAGGCAGACATCTCAAAATAAACAAAAACGTTTATCCAATCAATAGGTAAGCTTTCAAAATTCATATATACAACATTCAATATTTTAACCCTAAATCCTAAATTCTAATTCCTTCATTGTAATTTAGCAACTTGAATTGTATTTTATTATGGCTTCAATCCCATCTAATTCTAATTCCTTAATTGTAATTTTGTAAATTTATTAACTACTCACTTCTCACCGGTCGTATAATAAAAAAGGATGCTAAGAAATTTGGTTCCACTAATTTCTTACACTTTTTTTCACTTTCCTTCAAAAAGATGTTAATAAACTATCAAGCTTGTTTATTTTGATTAATGTGATAAATTGTCGAGTTTGTTGATCATCCGTCAAAATTCCTTGTCCCTTTTTCTTATTGTGATTGTGTAAGATAAGGGTAAAACTCTATTGTTATGTGTTGAATTCCATATTATTTTATTTTCTATTAAAAATACTTTAGCCTGAGTATAATTTAAATCCTGACTCCACACTACTAAAGACAACTATTTTTTTTTTTAACTCAATAACGGTTTTTATAAGTTTAATAATTAGAAGAATCGTGTTTTGTTTGTCTACTATTGACAACAAATGAATGAATGGCAAATTATTAATTTAAACCTAAAAATTAAAAAAATAATAATAATAAATCTCAACGGTTATTAAAAACCCAGTAGTACCCGTTTAATAAATAAAGAAAACATTCAATTTGACAAGAGAGCATGTTTTATGATCATGTTCACTCATGATGGTATATTCCTTATGATCAATAGTTTTTTGTTGCATCACATCATAGACGATGCATGTAAGTAATAATTATAATAAAGTGTGGTTATAATATGGCACAACTTTGTTGATGTATATCCATACGTACATGGGGCCGTAGAAGATGAATTGTATGGTCGGCATTCCCAATGTGATTTGTTTGTTTGTGTTGTGTGTGTGTGTGTGAGAGAGAGAGGGCGTGGTGGATGCGGCAGAGGTGGGAGAGGAGTGAGAAAAGGACGTGTGCATGAGGGTCATTACCTATCTCTCATTCACCTGTTGTTTTCACAGTTATTACCACATGTATCTACATGTAACCCTTCTCACTTCCCAATCTTCCTATATTTATTCATTTTTTTTATTTACACAGATATACTCAGTCCGTAGACCAATTATCCTCGAAGCACAATCTAATATTAATCACGCACCAAGATTGTACATCGTTATCTACATATGTTTTATTAATTACTTTCTCAATTTCTCATTAGAAGGATAAAAAGAAGTCATTGTACAATTTTAAGATGAAGTTATACTTGCATTCGTTATTTCATCCCTAGTCATTGGGAAGAAAAAGTAGAAAAGAGGCAAATATTTTGAAAAAAGTAAAATAATTTTATTAAGGTAATATGATCATTTAGTTTATTTGTATGCTTAAATCTAAAACTAAATTTAAAATTTGGTGATGCAATATATATTTAATAATTATTATTTTATACTAAAAGTCAAAATCCAATCCAAAATAAAATTATAATTATAATTCATTTAGTCGAGAAGAAGTACTAATAACTTATAGAACCAAATAATAAATACAAATGAAACTACTACTAATTATTTTTAAAGAAAAAACGTGCCTAGAGAACCAATTGCTTTGTTAGAGGGTGTTTTGTAAAACTTATAAGCTCTAAAAAATATCCCATACGTTTTATGGGTTTATAAATACTTCAAAAAAGACTTTATAAATCTTATAAACTCCTCAAAAACTAAAAAAAGCTTATAAGCACTATGTTTTTATCATTCAAAAGATAAAAACACTCTTAACAATTTTTTTAGTAATCCAAAATATAGTTTCATAAATTTCTAATATCTATTTATTAATCTTACAAAATGAGTTTGGATTTCCTCTTGTACTAGATAAGATTTTTTTTCTTTTTAAATTTGGTAGTGTTAGTCTGCAACTATAACAAAAAATAGGGTACAATTTTATTTTCAGCACTATATAATAATGTTAATTTCTCAATTTGGGGGTACAGTTGTACCCCCATGAACCAAGGTGGATCCGCCACCGATTGGATCCCCCATTGCATTATGATGTTTTGTTTGATGTTAATTTAAACATATTGCGTGAATATCATTGCATGATAATGATATCATCACCGGTGGAGTCAGGTTTTTTAAGGAAGGTTTGCACAAAAATCTTTAATAACAAAATTCAATAGTATCAATATTTCATCATTTGATAATGTGCTCAAATTATATTTTACTTATTGAAAAAATTCATGCTTAGTCATGTTTGAGCTGGAAAGAGTATAAACAAAAGAATAAAATGCTAAATATTTCAATATATTTTTTGATGATTGTTTACAAATGATTTGTTCTCCTTATATAAAGCCCATGTATCATTCTAAATACTCTGCAAATTTGAATAACCCTAGATCCATCAAATAAGGAAATGGGTTGTACTAAACAGGTAAAAAAATGGCTCAATTTAAAAATGGTATTTTTTTCATCTTGTACAGCACATTCTACGTGGTTGCATGGAGTGCTGGTTCAGTGTGCATGAGTGCATACCAGGGCTGGTCATCCAGACCCGAGTTCTCCTTCATCTTGTCTACTTGTCAGAGTTGGTCATTTAGACCTGAGCTCTTCTTCATCTTGTCTGCTTGCCAGAGCTAGTCATCTAGACCTGAGCTCTTCTTCATCTTGCTTGCTTACCAGGGCTGGTCATCCAGACCCGAGCCCGAGCACTTCTGCACATTGTGCACGGCTCTTGTTTGCTTGCTAACACCCCTCGCAACTCGAAGGTAGATATTGGTACAACATTCAACTTGTGTCTCATCTTCCTGAAGAATTGTCCAACAAGAGGTTTTGTCAATGCATCAGCAATCTTATCAAGGGCAGGCACATGACTTACTGAAATTATCTTCTCTGTAACTTTTTCTCAGACAAAGTGTAAGTCCAATTCAAAATGTTTGGATCTTGAATGAAAAACCGGATTAACTGACAAGGCAACAACTCCTAAGTTGTCATTTCAAATCACAGTCGTCTTGGTTATCCTTATGCCTATTTCCTTGAGCAAAGACTGCAGTAAAAAAACTTCACAAGTTCTGTGTGCAATGCTTCTATACTCTGCTTCAGTTGATGACTTAAAAACGGTAGCTTGCTTCTTTGCACTCCAAGAAACTAGGTTAGGACCGAGGTAAATGCAATAACCAGATGTTGATCTTCTATCATCAATGTCTGATCCCCAATAAGCATCAGCAAATTCAGTCACTCTAAACTCATTCGCTGACCTGAATCTCAAACCATATCCAACAGTTCCTGCCAAATATCTAAGTATTCTCTTATCTGCCTTCCAATGAATGTTAAGAGGGTGGTGCATATACTGGTTGACCTTGTTGACACTATATGAGATATCTGGTCTGGTAATTGTGGCATATTGGAGGGCACCTACCTGTATATGGTAGGATTGAGGATAGGTTGTCCTTGATGTTTGGAAAGAACATGTTGTTGTACCATTGGAGAAGACAAACCTTTTGCCTCACTCATCCCTGTCTTGTCGAGTATATCCTTGATGTATTGCTCCCGACTGAGTACCATTTCCCCATTGGTATAATGCACCTGTATTCCAAGGAAGTAGCTCAGCCTGCCTAGATCCTTTAGGGAAAAATAGCTCTGAATCTGTGTGACGATCCTTTGGATTTCTTCATTGTTTGATCCAGTGATTATCAAGTCATCCACATATGTCAGGATCATTGTGTAAGAAGACTCATTCTTCCTAAAGAACAAAGAGTTGTCTGATTTAGACATGGTGAATCCTAAAGACTTAAGAACTTTACTCAGCTTGGATGACCATGCCCTGGATGCTTGCTTTAGGCCATATAGGGACTTGTGTAATCTGCAAACCAATGGATTTCCAGCTTGGTCATACTGCTCAAAACCAGGGATTTACTCCATGTAGATGTCTGCATCAAGATCTCCATTCAAGAAGGCATTATCGATGTCAACTTGCCTAATGATCCACTTGTTGGTTATGGCTATGGAAAGAACTGTCCTTATGGTGGTTGGTTTGATGACTGGATTGAATGTCTTAGTTTAATCCAAACCTGCGAGCTTTGAAAAACCCCTTGCTACCAGCCTTGCTTTGTGTCTAGCAACAGATCCATCTGGGTTTCTTTTGGTTTTGAAAATCCATTTGTAGCTGAATAGCTTCTTATCTGGAGGCAGTTCAAATATAGGGTGGTGCTCCAGGTCTTATTCTTTTGTAGTGCATCATACTCTCTATTCATGGCCTCTTTCCATTTTGGCATGGTAAGAGCTTCCTAGTATGTGCTTGGTTCAATGTTGTCAATCAAGACAGAAGCACAAGTCTTTGCCTTTGAAATTCTAGCCTTTGATCTTGTCACCATGTGATGCCCTCTATCATTCCTGTGACCTGCAAGACTTTGATCAACTGCAATGGGATTGTTAGATTGAGTAACAACATCACTACGTACTGGTAAATCAATAGCTATATGCCCTCCTAGGATTTCAGTGTTGGGGGGAATTTCTATTGGTTGATGGTCAGGGGAATGATGTCTATGGTGAGAAGTTGATGAGGCTGGTGATGTGTGTGATTGAGATGTAGGGATTTGATGGCCAGAGCTAGCATTGGGGATTAAATGACCAGCTCTGGCAGTAGGTGAGATTTGGTGAGTTTATCAATAGTGAGTAAGCGAGTGAATTGATTAGTGTTGGTGGTGAAAGGATGAAGATCTTCCTTAGTTTGACAAGGAAATTGAGATTCATCAAAAATAACGTTTCTAGTGACAATGATTTCCTTATTTGGCAACAAGACTTTGTACCCTTTGAATTGTGTGCTGTATCCAAGGAAAAAAGTAGGAGTGCTTCTGAAGTTGAGTTTGTGCTTGTTCATTGGTCTCAGGTGAGGAAAACATAAGCATCTGAAAATTTTCAAAGTGCTATAATCTGGTTTCAAACTAGTGAGAGCTTATGTGGGAGTTTAGAAATTTAAGATCTTGGATGGCAGTCTATTGATCAAGAAAACTGCAAAAACAACGGCATCGTCCCAATAGGAATGTTGAACATGAGAATGAGCTAGCAAGGAGAGAGCTGTTTCAAGAATGTGCTTATGTTTTCTTTCAGCAAGTCCGTTTTGCTGTGGGGTGTAAGGGCAGGGAATCCTGTGATGGATTCCTTTTTCAGATAAGAATTTAGACAAGGTTTTGAACTCAGTGCCACCATCTGATTGAATGGCTTTGATTTTCCTATTAAACTGGTTTTCTACAAGATTCTTGAAATGGACAAAAGCATTATGAGTGGCAGACTTTAGCTTGAGTATATATAACCAGGTGTATCTTGTCTTATGATCTATAAAACTTACATAATAATTATGACCATTATTGGATTTTATTGGAGAGGGTCCCCAAAAATCAGTGTGGATAAAATCTAAAATGCCATAATGAACAGAATCAGGAGGATTATAGGGTAATTGATGACTTTTAGCTTTGAGACAAGATGCACAAATGAAATTTGATTTATTATCATAGAAAGTAACATTAAAACTCAAAAGAGCTTTTCTGAAAATATCTAATGAGGCATGTCCAAGTCTGTAACGCCATAGATTCAAATCAAGTTTATTACTGAGCTGACTGAAATTTATTGAAATGGGAAGTTGCATAGGATGTGAAATAGACCGCAGCTTGTTTGGTTTTTTAACAGTGGTGAGGTTAAACTTGTAAAGGACATTCTCAACAGTCCCCTTGGGTAGATCTAATCGTGTGTCCTGATCCTTCACCAAACAGAAGCAAGGATGAAATTCAAAGAAAACCTTATTGTCCTTAGCAAACTGAGAGACACTGATCAGATTTTTGGTAATATCAGGCACATGAAGCAAGCTTCTAAAGCTGAAAGTATGATCATTTGTAATAGGACTTTTAACTATTGAATCATTAGTATGTAAGATTTGCAAACCTAATCTACTGCCCATGTGAACCTTTTCTGATCCTCGATACTCACTTGCCATGCTCAAGTTGTTGAAATCATAAGTCAAATGGTTGGTAGCTCCTAAGTCTGGAAACCATCAAGACTCTGGATTGATTTCTGAAGTGCTACTGTCAACATTTGCTGAGTGCTTTCCAAACTGGCCAAAATAGTTGTTGCTTGAAGATTGAGGTTGATGGAGCTGATTATTGCTTGGATTAAAGTTCATGTTTTGCCTATGAAAACACTTATTAGCGGTGTATCCTGAGATGAAACAGATTTGGCATCTAGGTTTCCAGGTCTGACTTCTTCCCCCTCTTCACCTACCTCCATTTCTTGAGCTCCTACCTCTGAAATTTCCCCTTCCTCTGAAATTCTGGTTGTAGCCTCCTCTCCTTGAAGGCTGGTCTTGACTGATGGTATTAACATTAGGTGTTGAACCATCTGAGTTGATTTGAGATATGGTATCTTCAAAACTTTCTAGCCTGGCCTCAAAGCTGAGCAGCAAAGAGTGAACCTCCATCAGAGTATAATGCTCCAGTCTTGATGTGATGCTGACCATAACTGGATTATATTCAGCACCCAATCCAGAAATTACATAAATGATCTGACTTTGCTCAGTGATCTTTTCTCCTGCTGTGGCCAGCATATCACAACAAGCCTTGATCTTGTTGAGATAATCTCTCATGTTCGTAGCTCCTTTCTTAATGGTTTGAAGCTGCAGTTTATACTGCATGATCTTTGCTCTTGACTGGCTTGCAAAGCTGTTTTCCAAGCATTCCTATATTTGTTTTGAAGATATGAGGTTAACCGTGGTAACAAGAGGATTTTCAGTGAGAGATGAGATTATCCAAGAAGCTATAAGCTGGTCTTGACGTTTCCAGAGCAGAAATTTTGGATCAGTGGGCAAAAAGGTGCAATCTTTGGTTAGATAAGCTTCAAGACCATAGCTGTTTATGGACGCCATGATCTGTTATTTCCATATGAAAAAGTTGGACTCATTTAGCTTGATGCTAATGAGCTGGCTTTGGGGATAAACGATTGCATTTTGTTTTACAGATGAGTGAGTGGAGTGAAAGGTAGGAGTTGTGGAGGCCATTTGTTGAAACAAGGGAAGGAAAATAGAGGTTTAAATTATTCAGAGTCCAGGAGTTAATCCGGAGCTCTGATACCATGAAGAAATTCATGCTTAGTCATGTTTGAGCTGGAAAGAGTATAAACAGAAGAACAAGATGCTAAATACTTCAATATATTTCTTGATGATTGTTTACAAATGATCTGTTCTTCTTATATATAGCCCATGGATCATTCCAGATACTCTGCAAATTTGAATAACCCTAGATCCACCAAATAAGCAAATGGGTTGTACTAGACAGGTACAAAAACAGCTCAATTCAAAAATGGTGTTTTGTCATTTTGTACAGAACATTCTACGTGGCTGCATGGAGTGCTAGTTCAGTGTGCATGAGTGCATGATAGGGTTAGTCATCTAGACCCGAGCTCTCCTTCATCTTGCCTGCTTGCCAGAGCTGGTCATCTAGACCTGAGCTCTTCTTCATCTTGTCTGCTTGTCAGAGCTGGTCATCTAGACCTGAGCTCTTCTTCATCTTGCTTGCTTGCCAGGGCTGGTCATCCAGACCCGAACCCGAGCTCTTCTGCACATTGTGCACGTCTCTTGTTTGCTTGCTAACACTAATAGTATCAAAGTTATATTTGCACAACCAGTTATTGACATTTCATGATTTTCATCAAATTCCTCCTTATTTTTCATTCCAACAACTCCATACTTAACCCGGTATTTTTTTTAATATGAGACGATAATTTGAGTTTAAATTTATCAATATTTAGGCACATTCTAAATCCAAGAAATCATCAAAATTTGAAACATAAAATAAATAAATACTTTAGAAATTGGCCAAATCCCAAATTAAGATCATTTACTATCACCGAATCAAATTGCTAAATCAATTTGATTGTGTGTGTGTTTGAAAGAAAACATGACTAATTCTAGATAAATGAATAATAGTGTATGTCCGTGCATACCCAAGTATATCCCTCCCTCCGCCATTGTATCATATTGTGCTCGACTCCATTTTAAGAACACAGGATATAATAATATGGAGAAAAGAAACTCATATGTATGTCCTTTTTTTCTTTTCTCAAGTTATAAAAAGAAAATTAATGGACCAAAAATCATATTTACATTGTATAAGAGTATGGAGAATTAAATAATTGAATTAACCAAAAAAACTCATATGTATGTCTTTTTTATTTTCTCAAGTTTTAAAAGAAGAATTAAAGGTTCAAAAATCATATTTACGTTGTAATAGAGTATGGAGAATTGAATAATTGAATAAACCTCAGAGGGTGTATATATATACATCTAAAAGACTTGTCAAACAATCAGATAATAACAAGAAAATAACAAAAGATTTAAATACAAATTTAAGATTCTAATTTCCTAATAGGCTCCTCATACCGCTCTCGTTTATCTATAATTTCAATCATCTATATTATTTAGGATATCATAGGATGGTAACTGATCATAGTTGGATGTACATACAAAGGGTAGACAGTTATCTGTCCAAAGCGTTCGTGGAAGGGGTGGAGAGTTTCATTCAATTTTCACTCACGCATCATGCAATGAAGGACGGAGAAAAATTGAAGTGTTCTTGTAGTCATAGTAAATGTAGAAATTGTAGTTACCACGATGTAAACGAGATCAAGTATCACCATGTTAAAAATGGATTTGTAACAGATTACTACTTTTAGAAATCCCATGTTGAAACAAAGAAACAATCGAATGCTGACGTATTACATTGACAGCCCAAAAACTGTCAGCATATGCTGACGGAGAAAAAATACTGACAGGCAAGGGCTTTCAGCGATCCGTCAGCAACCCGTCAGTATTTTTTTCGGGCGACATGTTTGCTGACGGCCGCTGACGGGACGGTTGCTGACGGGTCAATGTCCGTCAGCAAAATTAAAAAATAAAATAAAAAAAGATGCTCACGGGTCTCTGCCCGTCAGCAATATATATATATATATATATATTATAATTATTATACATTTATAAATAATAACTATATATCATTATTTGTAAATAATATATATTTATTGGTACGACCTGATCTGAATGCAAGGTGTAAAATAGGTCTAGTTGGGATGAGCTGAACTGATGCCCTAGGAGAAAGGGAAGAATGAGCCCTTAGCCTTATAATATAAAAAATTATATTAGAAGAATTTTGGAATTTTGAAATTAATTGAGAAAATAGAAATAACATTTTTAATAAGTTAAAAAGAAATTGGACTTGAAATATTTTCAAATATTTGAAGTTAAATTTTGAAATTTTAATTTAAATTATTTAAGATAGTTCCCTACGTATCCCATACCTTGGGAATCAAAGTTCACTTAATTCTCACTTACCTTACTTACCTTAGGGATCGGAAGTAGTGGTGCGGGGGGTATCATGCTAATCCACTTGCCAACTCGTTGTTAGTTCCCATATCATAATACGTCTCGCTCTCTTCATATTCACTACGAACATATTTTTGTTTGCGTCGATCGGCGTTGACCCAATCATGCAACAACATTAGATACTCGAGATTGTGAGGTCTAATGTTGGATCTCCGCTGGTCCAACATGTACCCCCCTTCATTGAATACTTGTTCGACTGAAACGGTTGATACGGGAACGACCAATATCTCACTTGCAATGTTAACAACGGGATAAAGTGATTTCCTCGATACTCACCAACTCAAAATATCATACTCATTGTCGGCTTTATTTTCCCCCAACGTTTCATACTCAAAAGTTATTGTTAGATAAACTTTTAAGTTTTTGATAACGGTTAGAACCGAATGGGTAACCCGAACACCCCATTCGTGATTTTTTTTGGTTTGTTTCAAAAAAATCCTGAAATCCCTCAATTTCATCGTCGCCGTCACCACTTCTACTAGGATTACCACTTCTAGTAGAAGTTTGTCGCCCAAAAGTACTCATAGGAAGAGGAGCATCAAAGTTTATATTATATTCTTTAAATATATCAAATAAAGACTTTTTCACTTTTTGTATAATATTTTCAACGGAAGGATATTCAAACTCTTAAAAACGGCAATAAAACATCATAATAAGTGTTAAGAAAAGTCCTAAACCACTTTATTTATTATTAGGATCTAATAATGTAGCAACTAAAAATATATTTGGAATGTAATAAAAATACTTCAACCATTTTCGTTTCATAAAAATAACACATTCTTCCAATCGTTCATTTTTCATGCACTTCCTAAAGATGAATGCAATTTTAACAAAATATTCAACAACAAGGTGAGAAGTAGGATAATAAACCCCGAAATATAAATTAGAAGTTTCATTAAACACCTTTAAAAGTTTTTTAAATAATTACATGTAGTCCAGTGGTTTGTATATAACATAATCCAATTTCTTGTTGGCTAATAAACGAACACAATAACTCTCTGTACAAATATGTATCTTTCAATAATTATATGTAGAGTTCCAATGAGTAGGCATATCGATTGAATTTTTTTCCTTCAAATCCATTTTCCTTACAAAATCCCATCCATTTTCATTTCACATGACCGCTGCCTTAATAGGATAAAGTTCATTATTCAAAGCATTCAAACCATCTTGTGCACACAAATTTAAAATATGACATATGCGTCTAATATGAAAAAACAAGCCACCAATAGATGGTTTACAAATACTAATAAACTCATTAATACTCGTTGTATTAACAGTTGCATTGTCAAATGAAATAGAAAATATTTTATTTAACTAGACCATACTCTTGACAAATCATATGAATTTTTTGACAAATATTATGTGCATTATGAGGAGGTTTAAAATCTCTAAATGCAAGCAAATATTTTTTAAAGTCCATGACTTATCAACCCAATGACATGTAATGCCAATGTAAGAGTTACGTTACCAATGATCACTCCAAACATCCGAGCAAATTGAAACTTTGTTTGGTAAACTAGAAAATTCATTACATAAGTTTAACTAATATTCACCAATAACTTTTTTAATATCACGAGTAAGGGTAGAGCGTGGGATTCTCGTACTCGAGGGATTAAAACAAATTTGGGTGAAGTTTTCATATAAATTATCATTGGCAAAGTTAAAAGGAAGAGATCTAGAAGAAACAAAATTTTCTAATTCCTTTCTATGAGCAGCGTCGGAATATATAAATAAAGAATAAGAGTTCGTACTTACCTGTCCTCCTTGTAGTTGCGTTTGAGTCTTATCGATACCGACTTTATCGGGGTGTTTGTTGTTGAGATGGTTGCGCATATTCCCATATCCTCTTCCTTCTAAGAATTTGTAAGATGATGGACAATAGTTTCAAGTGACACGGTACCTCTTTTTTTGTTTTTTGTCATCTTCCAGAGGCAGCTCGTTTACAGGTGGTGGGATCTCGATTTTTAAAAAAAGTTTTTTGAAAATATCAAATTTTAACTCCATTGTTGCCCGAGAACGAGTTTCTCGTGAATGATTTCTTGGAGGCAAATCATCGTGCTCCACCTCCTCTTGATCGAGCATCATGGGCATTTTTTCATCGTCAAAAGTGGCGGCGACTCGATAAGTTCGACCAATGTCGGTATCACTCCAACCTTCGTCAATGTCGATGGGGTTGGGATTGTAGTCACCGACCGAATGAGTGTTTCCTTGTGATAAGCCAAAGGGATGAACATTGACGTCATCATCAAGTGCTATACTACTCCCCTTATCGGCTCGACGAGAATGAGAAGAACCTACGACTTGCCATTTTTTATATAAATTAATTAAAAAAATAAGAAAGTGTAGTAGGATATAATTATAAATTTAGAGTTATAACTAGTGGAAAGTAAGAAATGTATTTGGAATTATAACACTAAACTTAAAACTATAAGTTTAAGAAGGCTTGATAATTAAATAAACTTAGTGAATTACTAAATTTGCAAAGAAGGAAATTTAGAATAGAGAGATTATAGAAGCTGGTAGATTGGTGTGATAGGAATGAGTTGGGAAATAGGGGTATTTATAGGAGTAAAAAAACAATAATAAAGAAATAGGCAGGAGACCGCCGATTTTAGACCAAACCGTCCAGTTTCGATTTAAACCGGCGGTTTGATCAACGATCGTTTAATCTGGACCCTTGATCATCAGCGGTCACTTAATCTTGAATGTTGATTTTAAATTCGACGTTGACCACGCCCAACGGCTCTTTTTGACCGGTTGAACCGCTGGTTTGAACCGGCTAATTTTCTTAATTCTCAAATTGGCGGTCTAAACCGCCGGTTTACGGTTGGAAAAAGAAGGAACCGGAACTAGACCACCTTAATGGTGGTTTTGGTTACGGTTCAAGCCGTGGATAACAATTTCTCCAACTGTTGACCGCCGGTTTGAATCGGCGGTTTGGTCGGTTCACCTGAACCGGTGGACATGTCTAGCCATACATAACAAAAAAACAGCAATTTTCAAGGATTTTTCCCTCGATTTTTTGAGAAACAGAGGGGAAAAATGAGGTAAAATGTCTCTTGGAGAAATCCTCCTCGATAAATTTTTTCGAGGGTAAGTTTCCCTCGGAATCTTTTTCCGAGGGAAATTCCGAGGGTCAATCCCCTCGGTTAATTCCCCCCTACGACCCTCGGGAAAATTGAGGGTAAACCGAGGGTAGTTTGCCCTCGAAAATTCCGAGGGACATAATGCCCTAGGAAAAACTAAGGGGCAGCGCCCTCAGAAAAAACCGAGGGTCGTGTCTACCCTCGGTTTTGCCCTCGATTTTTAGATTTTCCGAGGGTAAAATTTTTTAAATATTAATTTTAATTATTAAAATTCCCTAAAAAATTGAAGAAAAATCAATAATGAATAGACAAATAAATAAACCAATTATTATAAAAATACTTGGAAATTTACGATTATTACATGCGTTCGATAAAAGTGTTTAAGTAACAAAGTTTTTATAAAGCATATGAAACTGTCTTATGACGGGGGGTGCTGCGGCGGGGGGTACTGTGAGAAATGAGCATACATTTCGGCCATCTGTGCATTCACCTGCGCTTGAAATGCCTCCTACTGCCAGCGCTGCTCCTCACGTTGTCTCTCAGACTTGGTGTATCGTTGCTCGTTCGCCTGGACCTCCGCCAGGAGCTCCTCCCTCTACACCTGGAGCTGCGCTTCCTGAGCTAGTCTCGTGGCCTCCAACTCCTCCCTCTGCGCCTCGAGCTGTCTCACTTGGGTCATATGCTGCTGGGAGGAGGAGGACAAAGAGCTGCCTGTGAAAACACCCTTGGCAGCAACAACCACCTTCCCGTACGAGCTGATGCCGTAGTGTCGTCCCTTGCTCGATCCGACGACATCGAAGAAAACCCGATAAGGGTTAACCTCGCTACCCGTATTCTGGGAAGACGCACGTGTCTCCTCCAACTGTCGCTCGTACTCCGCCTGAAATACAACTTGTTAGTAAATTCTACATTGAAACCAAAAAACAAGTTAAAAATAGGAAGAGACTCACATTAATATTACTGGATCTCGCATCGATCCACGTATCGTTGTCCTTCTTGTGCGTACGTACAAAAACCTAGTACGCCTTGGCAGATTCACCCGTCTCCCGCTCCTGTATCCAAATAGAATTTTCAAATAATTAACATTCAAAATAAACAAATAAATAATATATTATTATATTCTAAAATTACTTACGATATCAAGAGTACAATTGATATTAGATGTAGCCCCCCTGTGCTTCAACATCCCAGTACCCAGCCCAGCAGGCTCGCTCCTTCTATTCCGACTGCACTGCTCGGATTTTGCCTTAATCTCGGGATTATCCCACTCAACCTTCCAAACCCTAGTTGAGATGCATGATATATAAGATACGATATAAATTATTTGTATAAATAAAAAATTCTAATTTAATAAAAAAAATATATAACAGAATCATTTACCCCCAGACCTCCTGAGTAACACATGGCTACAACTGACCACCATGAGAAGCATGATACTGCTTATACTCGTTCAGCTGCTTCCTGTACTTGTCCGAAATCATCGAGTCAAATAATTTTCGTATGTCATGAGCACTATACTCCTCCGTGTCTCAATAGTAAATCTCCTACAGAATAAAACAATAATTACAATTCAATTGATACATATGATTGTGTAGTTACAGTAAAGATTAACAAATTTGGACATAAAATAATAATTACCTAAAACATCTCCCACCAGAACTCCTTAGTCTCCTTACGGAACTCCTTATAGCACCACCCGACGGGATAGATTTCCTTCTCGAAAATCTGCCGGAGTATAGTGGTCATCTTGGCCTGTCTATTGTGTAGCCTGTATTCAATTGTGTTTTTTTTTGTTACAAATATAATTTAATCATAATGATAATTATAACTTTAAAATCATTAATTTACTTACTTATCTCCTGCAATATGAACCAAAACTCCACCCCTCTGTGGTGGGACCAACTTCCATCGTGATGTACCCGCATCGGACGGTGTATGTAGTGGTGTATGTGACGTCGGTGTCGGTGTCTGCGTCGACGCTAAATGGTCAGTACCGATACCCATGTAGTCATCATCGAAATCAGCTAAACGATTAGCCGACCCCATATCTGATCGACCCATGCTACTGGAACCTCGACCTCTCGGCATCTGATAAAATTACTAGATAATAATATGAGCATTTTGCAAAATACCAGTATATATTATATACCAAATGTCTTAATAAATCCAAACATGAAAAAAAATCATTTTAAGAAAAAGTGTGTTTTACAATATGAATAAATTACATATATTTCAACCAAACTAATCAGTTTCACTATTAAAGTTATCACCAAACTCATCTTCGTCCGTGTCTTGATCTGTGTCTTGATCGGTGAGTAACTCTTCTCATGTATCATCATTTGTCTCGCTACCAAGTTCATCCATGTAATTATCATTGGGTTCGTGCAACTGGAAATCGACATCGTCGAGTTGAATTGGACTGCGTGTATCTACAACTTCCTCTTGAAATGATTTTTCTGGTAGAGGCTCGATAAAATCAACATTTGATCTCGCCTTGATTTTACACGTAGCCCACCAGTCCAACTTGTCTCATCTCAAACTTGGGTACGCACAATAGCATACTTGTACAACTTAGGAAGCAAGTAAAAAAGGTTCATATTGATTGAACCTACGCTTATGATTGATATCGATGAGCTTATAATGTGGATGAACTTTTGTGCTTGTAGGAGTTGGATTAAACCATTCGCACTTGAACAATAGCGTGTTTTTCTCAATTTGGTCGGTGTATTCTACCTGCACAATTTCTATGAGACGACCATAATAATCATATTCGGTTGCCCCATAATTTGACTATTTAATGCATACTCCATTGTTCGATGTTGCTTTGTTAGATCCGTGCTCCAATGTGTGAAATCTATAACCATTTATCTTACATCTGATATATATTTTCACACATCTTGATGGACCCGCAGCTAGGCTCCTAATGTTCACGTCGATCACATTGTTCGAACGATCTCTAGCTTATGACATTGACAAATTATTTTTAATTTAGGAAATATATTAGATAAATAGATACCATAATTATATGATATGAATCTCGGTATCGAACGTCTTACGTAATGGTTGAACCAATTGGCAGATTCATTTTCCAATTTTTCGTTGAGCCTATCATCGGTAATGTTTGGTTGGAGAAGTTGAATGCTCTTCGTGTAAATACTACATCATTCGTTACACAATCGAGGAAAAAAGTATTAGTACACACACACACACACACACACACACACACACACATATATATATATATATATATGATTAGGTTCAAATGAGAACCATGTTCCTATATGTGAACCTAGGGTCAATTATGGACCTTAAATCTAATTAAATGGATGGATCAGATTTTTTGTGTATTTCCTTATTTATTTAAAAGCAATATGATTGTATAATAAAAGCACTAGTTCGCAGATTCGCATATAATGACATGGTTCTATTTGAACTAGGGATGGCAATGGGTAGTGTACTCGATGGGTACCCGCAAAAATTACCCATGATGGGTAGGGGAATTACCCATTTTATGGGGATGGGCATAAAATTTGCTACCCACACGGGTATGGGGATGGGGACGGGTATTTTTTTAAATGCGGGTATGGGGATGGGTATTTTAATACCCTACCCATACCCTACCCATTGCCATCCCTAATTTGAACCCACCAATATATATATATATATATATATATATATATATATATATATATATATATATATATATATATATATATACACACACACACACACACATTGACAATATAAAGAGTATTCATACCTAACATATTCTTGGACCTCCTCACAATTTAGCAACACGTATATCCTTGTGGCGTCGTATTCTGTTTCGCTTAGAGATCTTTTTCCCTTTGTACCAAACGTCTCTCCACATTTCTTAAACACCGAGAAAATTTCATCAGCGTCATCCACACAACTCTGACCGTCATCATCTCTAAGCAAATTTGTTCTTTAGTTGAAACGTGATCTTCAAAATAGAACGAACTAAAAGTTGATGCCTCATCGACCAGGTATGCGTTTGCTATCGACCCTTCAAATTTGTGTGTGTGTATATATATATATATATATATATATATATATATAGGTTCAAATGAAAATTATGTTCTTATTTGTGTATATAAATAAAGTATTAGTAAAATAAATAATTGTATAATAAAAACACTGATAATATATAATAAATCACTACTTCCAAACAAGGAGAGTTCACATTGGAACCACCACTATATACATGCACACACACGTGCATGACTTTGTAAAAAAGTATATACATATATCAAGAAACTAATAAACTAATTAAATATAAACCTAAGAATCTAACATCCCAAGTATATATCCTAATACGTTCGAGGACGAGTCAATTGAAAGTATCGTGACTTACGCTAGGAATTTTGATGGTAATAGGGACGAACTTGAACGATGAAAATTTTGAGACCAGGATTTGCTATCAAATCGTTTCAGACTCAGATTGAAGTTGATTATTTTTTGAAGAAAACTTCAAATTGAACCTACGCGAGGATTTGAGTTTTGTATGTATATATGTTGAGATTTCTTATCCTTTAGAGTGTATATAGAGCCTTACGGTCGGAGATTCCTAAGCAACAAGGAGGCTTCATCTCTATGACTTATATAAACTAATGTTGTGTGCAACGTCACGTTTAAAATCTTGATATATATGTCAATCATCTAATTAAAATAATAAATATTTTAAAAAACAATGAATTGAACATTATAATAACCTTTGATCTTGCTTTCTCATTCGTTTTCTTGTGATTAGGGAAAAGAAGATTTTGAAAGAAAAAATTGGCAATTGTAGGACAATTTAGTCTACCATATTTCTTTCATTATTATTTAGTTCAAATTAATGATAAAGGTTATAATTACTCTTGCATAATAAAGCGAGAATTAAATAAATAATAAGATGAGAATTGAGCCTGATCAGGAGAAAATTAATGAATAGTTTAGTTAGAACCAAGTATATCGAGGTAAGGAACAATGATTACTTACCAAATCTTTTTTTTTTTTATTATTATTATTAGTTTGAGACGAATAAACATGCGTGGTTGAATTTTTGATAGCTTTCCCTAAAAATATAAAATAAAAAAAATAGTGAACTTATATAATTACTTTTAAATAAAAGAAATATCATCCACACTCCTACTTTCTTGTATCGGCTACTTCATCATCACCAGTATACTGTACTTAACTTAGTACGTAAGATGCAATTTTTGTTAATTGGTATAACTTTTAAGGCAAACACTTGTGTTGTGTTAGGCCAGATTGACGGTCATGACCCGTTAGACTATCTGACCCGATACTATAATGTATTGATTTTTGTTTTAAAGTATTGATTTTTCATAAATCATTAATCTGTGCTATGATTTATTGGTTTTTATACTATGATGTATTGGTACTATAATGTATTAATTTTTCACTATAATGTATTAGCTTTTGAGATATGATGTATTGGTAAGAAATTTTGGTCCTACGAATAATACGTTAGTTTGACATAAGAATAGTGTTGCTCAAATTTAAATAGCATAAGCGCGTTGGTGTTCCAAAGGTTTTTTATTTTTACATCAAGAAATGCATATTACCCCTAGAAACTTGCTGTAACATGCATGTATCCAAAAATATATAAAATGAAGGTATATTCATATTCAGGGTGTTTGCCTTTGGAGGCACTCTCATAATTAGAATTGTAATTCTTAGGTCCCAATCACTTCTCAAATTATCCTATTCTTTATTCTCTCCCTCGATTGATATTAAAAAAGATTTTCTAAAATTGTAGGAAACTTAGGTAAATCTCCTCTATAAATTTCTAGTAGTATAAACATGAAATATTCTTAGAGATAAATTAATCTCGTCCCTTCTATTTGAAGAATTGGACGGCTTAAATATGGCCAAGAGTTCATTTGCATTCATGTTTGAGTTTGATTTTTGGATGAATTCAAGTTTTTATACGAATAAAGATACAAACTAGAGAGATATTATCATTATCCAAAATAATGTATTATCGTGTTATTAATAAATATAATTTAATTTATACCTGTTCATGATTGATGTTGTGATAGACTTCGCCAAGTTAAACGATGAAAGATGAAATTGAAATGGATTTAAAAAGAGAAATATTATTACACATAATTTAAATTAAATTTATTAGACCTGCTACATTTTTTAAGTGATAATTTATTACATGTACCTTAAAATGTTATCATTCAATTGTATGTCATGATATATGATAGAGTAGAATGACCAAAAGAATTCAGGTCGCATGAGTGCTTGCATGATCAGCGACCTAATACCAATAGGTCGCATGAGTACCAACAAGAGTCGACGTCCTGATTAGCGACCTGATAACTTCAGGTCGCGTGCTTACCGACCTATGAGAGGTTCGCATAAGAGCCTGTTGTGATTACTTAGCCTATACTATCAGATGATGTCAGCCATGGTACAGTACGTCCAGCCAGCCTGCTACAGATGTCATATTGTATTGTAGCAATCTTAGTCACTCATTTTAAATAGTCGTTGTCAGGCTGTACTATAAAAATCTTAACCGCATATTCTAGGGTTTTCATAGTCAGGAGTTTTTCTATAAATTGCCATGCACTGCTCAGTTGAATGTAACACATTATTGTATTGACCATCTTTTACAGAAAATTATTATGCTCATATTTAACTTTATTAGCTCTCAAAGAGCTCGCTACTTTTTTATCAATATATGTCAATTATATATAATGATAAAATAAATTATTTGTGCACCTCACAAGATGCACTCAAATTCATGGTATAATGACTCCCTTCGAATCATGTACATTTCAAATAGAAATAAATATTTTTTTCAAAGTTCGTTTTCATCCGAATAATATTAAAACACATAAAGTAAAATGGTGAATTTATATTATTGGAAAAAACCTCTCCTTAGTCACCCCACTTTCTTGTGTTCAATATAATTCTCATATAATATACTTAGATCATACTCAATTCCCAAATAGTCCTTTAACATTATCCCTTCTCATTTAATCCAAAATTCTCCCATTAAATCAAAATTATAATATAAAATATCAAAAATACCCCAACACTCAAAAGCGTTGAATTAGGGAAAATTATATAACCTAGATCCCTCCCCCTCTCCCCCGGCGCCGACTACACCCTCTCCTTCTCCCTTGGCTCCCAAATAATCTCCCTCTACATGGACACCGGCAGCGACGTCGTTTGGCTCCCCT